>APFE031134377.1:13569-62183 GCA_000404065.3 Pinus taeda
ATTCTACCTTAACACTTCATTTTCTTAATAAGAGAAGATTCAATAGAGATAATGATGCACATACACAACTTAAAAGTACTAAGATAAACACATCATCAAGACATAAAGCCACATGGATCCCAAATAGTGCTGCAAAACCCTGGTCTTTCCTTTGCCAAAAATGCTGATAAAATATGTACAATATAGTCTCAAAACTATCCCAAGAGTCCAACCCCTGCTACTGAATGAAAAATTACATATATAGACCAATCTATCTTCATTCCGTAACCTCTAGGGGTCGAGCTCCTCCTTCTAGGAGCAGTTTGAACAAATTCTAAACATGGAGCAAGAATCTAGATGACCAAACAACCTGCCTCCAAAAAGAAGGAAATTGATTTATTACATTGATTTCATGCTAATTTGTGAATGAATCATCTAGAAGAAGGTAGATAAGTGCCGTGTTACCTTACATACATCAAATTACATCATGTTGGGTGAAAATTTACATCAAAGAGTGAAACTGGTGGAAACTAGCCGAATTCCTCAGCTGAAGGTGAAAATCCGGGCCAAAAACTGTATGCGTAGCGCCCCTGATCCCTATGCATAGCGCCCCTTTGAGCCTGTTTTTGGGGTGCTTCCCGACATCCAAATGGAGCTCATGATAGCTCGTTGGAAATCCCTGGATGTATAATTTCCAACCTAGGTGGAAGTTTCCAATTTGGAGCTCATTGGCCCCCTCACAACTGAATTCTCCCAGAGGTACTACCTGCAGTTGGAAAAGGTGGCAACAAGGTGGTTTTCATGATGTTTTTGGACATTTTGACCATCCAGAACTTGATGAAATGCCTTGGAAGTGGTTGTACAAGTGTATTTCTTCATGAAAAATCCAAAACTACAAGCCATTTGTCAATTGGACCTCCCAATCTTTAGGGTAGCGCGTTGTGCACTATGCGTAGAACCCAAAAACCTATTTCTCAAGCCAAAATTTTTGAAAGGACAAAAGTTTCTTGAAATGTGCCCAAAATTGGAGTGAATACCCTCCATCATGTATCATGCTCAACTAGTGAAGCCTCGACCAAGACTCGAAGCAGATCAGGCCTTTTGTGTCGTTTTTGTGCTTTGCTCAAACGCCTTTTGAGGACCTTGATTCTCGCTTTGTAAACATGCATGTGAGCCCAATAGTGAGTCTTCATGTGACGAAGCATGTCCTTGTCCCTATTTGACTTCGCCAACAACTTCTCCAATTGAGTGTTGACCCGGATGAGCATTGATTCCCTATCAATAGGTGTGAAAGCACCGGGTCTCCTTCGGGTCAATTCCCGGTCTTCGCGAATCTTCCATAGCTCATAAAGTTCATGCTCATCTTCCAACTGCTTGTTGCGCTGCTCTAAGTAGTTGATCATCCATTTAGCCATCTACAGTTTCTTTTGCAGTGACTCATTCTCGGCCCTTTGCTCTCGGATGATCTCCTTTAGTTCGGAACTAGGAGAGCTAGCATCAACATCAATGATATCCGTGTCCTGGCCTCCTGAAGGACCCTCATCAAACATGGGTCTCTTGCCCCTGTCTTGAATCTGTACCTGTGCTGTAGATGGAAGCGACACCCCTTCCACATGATATGGAGATAATACTCGCTCTGCTGCTGGTGTCAACGAGACCCCTTCCACCCCGGGTGGAGATAATACTCGTTGTGCGGCTGTAAATAAGGCCCTGTGGCCTTTATGATATGTCACATATACTGGAGCATCAACATGCTCGGTCTCAGGAATGTCGAGCTGCTGTGAAGGCCCTCCCTCATCATGAACTATCTCTGGTGGTGGCTGAGGCGCTGTGAAAAGGTCACGAGCAATAAAATCCTCCCATGTAATGCCATGTTGTGCTAGCTGATGAATCACCACGATTTTGATCAATGCATAATGGTATATGCTCCTGTGTTGCTGTGCTAGGCTCTTCTTTTGCACTAAAGGCACCATCCTCTCTATGTTGCAAAACATAAAATATGGGATGTTCATCAGGCACACCCTTGTAAAATGCATCAACAAACGGACATGGTATGCATAAAGACGTGAGAATCTGCCCTCACAACTGAAATATCAGATGATAAGTTTCATCAAAGGTGCAAACCGATCATTCAGGTAGTGGAAAGGAAAAACTCTACTCAAGTGCCTCATATACCCTGGTTTAATATATGGCTCATAATATGATTTCTCTAGCTGCTGACGTTTATTCCATTGCTCCCCGATATTCAGAATTCCCATGGCCTTTGCAATAGTCTCTGGTGACAAAATGAAATTAACTACAGCAAGGCTTACATGGCCATCCTGTAAATGGAGAACAAACAAGTGAGCTAATTCACGATCATGTTGAAACTGTGAAATTAGCTCACAAAAATGATAGCATGACTGGTGGCGAAAGCAATCCATGGCAAGTGGGCAAGCCTGCAATTGTACCATGGAAGTGGGTCCTTCTCTAAGATGTTTACCACCTTTGACACCTTTACGAAGTCTTTGTGGCACATTTCCCTCTGTAGTGGAATCACCTTCATTTTCTTGCTCATAAGATGACTTTGTATCTCACATGGTTTTGGGAACAAAATAGGTGCAATAGGAGGACTGCAATGTGTATGATGTATGTGTAATGAAATCCCAATTTCAATGTATCCTCAAAAAACCAGTTGAAGCATCATAAACATTCTGCCATAATGGGTATTTTGTTTGGTATATTTGGGCATAAAAACAATCACAAAGATGTTGTGGTATGAAGTGTTGCTTTCTACAATGTCTTTTAATACCCTATACAAAGTTTCAATAAGGGCCTAGGGTACTTTCACTTTTGGCCTATTAATACAATGATGCTTTTTGATTTTCTTTTGCTTTTCTGAGGTTTGGACTGAATCTCTTTGTTGATTTTTGTTTCTAGGGATAGCTGTAACATGTGCTGGCAAAGGAGACCAAGGTTGCACTTGAACATTTGAAGGATTGAAAATTTTGACAATTTCTTACAAAAATGAGAAGGAAACTTATCTTCAAAACGGAGTTTTGAAGAGAAGTCCTAATTCAACTGTACAATAATGAAAATTATTGAAATGATGATCTATCAAAGACATCCCTCTAGCCTGCTAGTCTTCTAATACTTTGCAAGACAAAAATGACTCAACCCTAGACCTAAAACCTCAAAATTTAAAACATGATTGTGAAAGAACTTGGAAAACTTTATTTTAATGAATAAACCTGAACCAACAGTGCCAAGCACGAGGGGAATGAGTGACACACAACCGCTCCATTAGAGTTATGGCATGCCTAACGAAATGCAACTGATCAAACGAATGGGACACCTAAAACATGAAATGCGAAAAAGAGCTTTTGATCTCTGATGGAGGGATAACTAGACCGACTCTGACACACCCAGGGTAGGAAGTGTCATTACCCAAAATCTTCCATCTGGACTCATTTCTATTGAAGAACTTGTTAGTCCAGACAAAGATATAACTCTCCCTGAAAATCAACCAACTTTAGAACTTAGGGAACGTGAATCAATCCTCTACAGTCCTTTTCGATGTGAAGCTTGGTACGTATCATTGACGAACCTTTTAAAAAATCTGGATCTTGCTTCTTCACCACCTCATATTCCTTTTCATCCTATGCCCAGAGGTTATTATCCTCCTTTGAATATGCCAAAGCAGTCATCCATGTTTTGCCAAACACCGGAAATTTTTTTATATGGAGGTCCTTCTGTTCCTTCTGGGTATCAGTCACTTTCTGGAACTTTTTTAGGAGTGTCTCCTCAACCCATCGAACATGGGGTATCAACTGGTAATAATGGAACTCCGTCATTGAGTGTAGAAGAAATTATTTTCATGTCTGGTGCTATTCAAAATCCGCAACCTCAAGGCAATCAGTTACTGCCTGGAGGGTAACCTCAAGGTAGTCAGTTACCACCTGGAGGGAAACCTCAAGGTAGTCAGTTATCACCTAGGGGGCAACCCCAAGGTGCTCAATTACTGCCTGGGGGGCAACCTCAAGGTAGTTAAATACCGCCTAGGGGGCAACCTCAAGGACAATACATACCTTAAGGTCAACCCTAGGCTCAGTATATACCTAAAGGTCAACCCCAGTATCAATATATACCTCAAGGTCAACCCCAGTTTTAGTACGTGCCTCAAGGTTATCAACCTCAAGATCAATACCCATCTCAAGGTTTCCAACCACCTTCTGGTCAACCATTTGTTCAAGGAGCTAGAAATGTACCTCTCAATTATTAGTCCTACACTCAACCTGGTTATGGTCCTCCATATGCTCAACCTGTTATGGGTCCTTACCCCGGAATGAATATGATGTGGGATCCATCTCCAACTAAACAGATTTTGCAACCTAATGTGCAGTTGTCATCTCAACCTAGACAACCTTTGGTTTCTGGTCGAACCGAGCAACCCGTCCAGCCTACGATTCAAACTTCTACACCTGGTGTAGTTCATCAGTCTAGGGCTAGTTCGCCTCGAACTCCACCTCAAACGACTGCTGCAACTGCTACAACTTTTGTTCAATCTACCCCACCTACTTCTAGAGTATTGATAGCTCCGGTTTCTACTATTCCTGTATCAACTCCTCGGACCTCTTTACCCCAGTCTAGACCTACGATTCAGACTTCCATTCATATGACTGTAGGACAACCTGGTCCAAGTACGGTTTTCACAAGTCAACAACAATTCACTTATCAACCATACCCAGGACAGTATCAATATGGTCCTGCTATGCAAATCCCAGTTTATCGGTATCAACAGTACCCTGGGCATACATATCAACAACCTCAACCTCAACAACCCCAGTTTGGTCTGATTAATCCTGGTTTTCCGGGAGGATATAATATTCCTAATGCAAATCCAATTCTAGGTTATCTTCAATATCCTCCTCCTGGAGCTGGTCTTGTGACCCAAGGTTTTCGAGACCCTAACTGTTAGTTACCATTTATTGCAACTTTGGATTTACCTGACTTGTCGCGCCTTACGAACGATCCAACTTATTATCTTCTGTACTGGCCACCAATGCCTAATATGTTGCCCAATGATATCTCAAAGTTCAAGGGTAAGCCAGGAGAGGATCCGTCAAATCATGTGATGACTTATCACCTCTAGTGTGCATCAAATTCCATTATAGATGATTCAATTCGCTTATAGCTTTTTCAACGCACTCTAATTGGTCTTGTGGCCAAGTGGTACATTGAGTTACCACGAAGCTCTTTTTAAAATTTTAGTAAGTTAGCTACTTCATTCTTAACTCATTTTCAGTTGCCTCTTAGATATGACAATGGAACGGAATTATTAACTTCATTAAAATAGTCAACGTCTACATATATTTCAGACCATATTCATGAATGGCGACGTCAACGATGTTTAGTGAAAGTTTTTATCCCAGATCAAATCTTAGCAGAATGGTTTGTTAAATCATTATTACCTAAAATCACTGGGGATGTAGCTAAGGCAGGAGTAGTTACTGAAGAGCGAGTAATTTCTCAAGCTCAGTAACTTGACCTCGTTTATACACAACCAAGTACATTACATGAAAAATCCTTGATCTTCCCAAACAAAATCAAATAACTACAGCTCCTTCAGGGTCTCATGCCGTTGATGGTATGATTGGTTCAGTTAGTACCAAGAGTAAGAAGAAATTTACAAAGAATTATTCTCCTATCATAACTTTACTAGATTCCCCGATAGGAGAAGCTTCCACTGAAGTTCCTTCCGATATTCATGTCGTAGAATCTTCTACGACCAAATCAAAATCCAGTGGTAAAAAGAAAGGGAAGAAGAAAAATAAACAAAACACAAAAGAGAAACCAGATAAAACTGAATCTATGGATGAGAAATGTAAACCTCGCTATCCTTGTCTCATTTGTGATGAAGAGCATTTTACAAGATATTGTCCACATGGACCCGAGGTTTTGAAAATCGTCAAGGGTTTTCAAAATCCTCTTGTCTTGAAGGATACTTTTCCTAGTCAAGATAGTAAGATGATAGGTTATTCCTCAAATGCCTCAGAAGAACCAATTATGATGATGTCCCATGTCAGGATTGCAACGCGATCGCAAGATTATGGTAGTAAGAATCTTGTTGGTGGTAAGGAACCATAATCTTCTAGTTCAAACCCATCAACTTCAACTCTATCCGGTTCCGGTCTGCTACAAATCAAGAAACCTAACCTAGACTTAGTAATCAAACCACCTGCTAAACGTATACTTCAAAAGTCAGCTTTCAATCCACATGCGAGAGCTGCTTAGAACTATAACAATGTTGAAGATTTAACTATATCCCCTTCAGCAATGTCGGCTTTGGAGGTGCTGCAATCATGCCCAACACAGCGTAAATTGCTATTGTCTTCTATAGGAGCTATTGATGTTCAGGATTCCAACCTTATAATCTTCATTTTAGAAAATAATATACCTCGTCTACCTCATCAAATGGATTTCCAGATCCCAGTGTTAGTAAAAATCAGACCTTGCTTCCAGACTGTGATTGATGAGGGAGCTTCTACATGTATTATGTCGATTCAGTGTTGGAGATCGTTTGGTTCTCCTACACTCAATCAATCCCAGACAATTTTAAAGGCTTTTGATGGATGAGGGTTTCATCCTTTTGGCATTCTGTAGGATTTACCTATAGGGGTAGAAGACAAAACTGTTAATCTAGATGTGGAAGTGGTTGATGCCCCTCTAGATTACAACCTTGTTTTGGGTCGCAGTTGGTCTTACGCTATGACTACTATTGTTTCATTGGTCTTCCGGCTTATTAAATTTCCTCATAATGGAAAGATCCTTACAATAGACTAGTTAAATTATTTTTCATCCGACCCAGCCTCTTCTGACAATATTCAACATGTTGGTAAAATAGATATCCCTTATAAGGATGTTGGAGTGGGATTGATTAAAGATTCTAGTTTACTAGGAACTTTTTCATTTCCTCCTCCTAATGTATCACCTTCTTTTGCAACCATTCATATGATTTCATCGAACACTATTGCTTTTGATGATCCTTGGATCGTACTTTCCGATTCTGAGGTGGACTCATTTGGTGATGCAATTCCCTTGAGTCCCTTTGAAGTTGCATATCAGGCGTTACAGTCGTTTTTCGACTCTAGTTCAACCGAAATTGATCCAATGAATGTGGTCCATGGGGAGTCACTTTCAATCTCAACCTTAGATTCAACAACTTTTTCTGATCTTGTTCATACGGATGAGCAGATTCGTGAACTTTTGTTTGTTGATGATTTACCATGGGAAGATCTCCATCATCGATCTTCATTTTTACCTGAGCTTAATCATTTTGAAAATGATTTCTTATCTATTTTTACCACTGATTATGTCAAGGAACCACAGAATCCATTGCGAAATCCTGATTCTGAGTTAAATTTGGGCAATATTTCTCGAACGATTCCTATTGGCATTTCAGTGAAACCCAGCATTATTAAAAACATTCATATAGGTGCTTCCTGTACGGACAAATAAATCCAAACTTATCAAGAATTCCACGACGTGTTTGCCTGGTCATATGAAGAAATGCCAGGTGTCAATCTATCAATTGTTGTCCATGAAATAAAAACTTACCCAGATGTTAAACCTGTTTGGGAACGTTTGCATTAGATACATCCAAGAAAAGCTGCTGCTATTAAAGCTGAAGTTGAGAAATTACTTTGAGCAGGTTTCTTTTATCCAATTTCGTTAATGGATTGGGTATCAAATATTGTTCCCATTAACAAAAAACAAGGAACGATAATAATATGTATTGATTATATGGATATTAATCGAGATTGTCCTAAAGACAATTATCCAACCCCCTATATCGATCAAATTATTGATGATTGTGCCAGCAGTGAAATGTTCTCCTTTATGGGTGGTTTTTCCGGTTACAATCAAATTAACATACTCCCTGCTAATCAACCTAAAACGGCTTTCATTTGTCCGTGGGGGACATTTTCTTATTGCAAGTTACCTTTTGTATTGAAGAACACCGAAGAAACTTTTCAAAAGGCTATGTCTTATGCATTTCATGACATCGAGCATATTGTGCAGCCTTATCACGATGATTTACTTGCTCATTCATTACGTAGATATGATCATCTCACTCATTTATGAGCCATCTTTATGAGATGTAGGCATTATCGAATGAGGCTAAATCCACACAGATGTGTTTTCTGTGTAGAAACGGGTCATTTACTGGGATTTGTTGTCTCAAAATCTGGCATTCGTGTCGATCCCTCAAAGGTTGAAGCTATTGTCAAATTACCTCCACTTTCGACTCTTTGCCAACTCCAAAGTTTGCAAGGGGAAGCAAAATTTTTACGTCGATGCATTCCTAACTACGCCAAGATAACGAAAGGTTTTACCAGGTTGTTGAAATAGAATACTCCGTTCTTTTGGGATGAGATAGCTAACAAATCTTTTGATGCACTTAAACATGTTTTGACCCATGCACCGTTATTGCATCCTCCCAACTACAACTAGGACTATTTTTTGTATCTTGTCACTTCTCATTCCACCATTGGAATGGTTTTAGTTTAGGAAGATGAATTCAACAATGAACATGTGATTTACTATCTTAGTCGAACTCTGAATCCGACTGAGCTTAAATATTCTCATGTGGAGAAATTGTCCTTGGCAGCTAATCAAGTTGTCCAAAGATTTCGTCACTACATCTTATTACACAAAACCATAGTAATTTCTGATTGTAACCCTATGATGTATATTTTGACTAAACAATTGCTAGGGGGAAAGTATTCCAAATGGATAGTTATCCTGTAGGAATTTGACTTGGAATTTTAGAAATCCAAGGCAAAGAAATCTTTGGTTTTCATGGAACTGATGTGTGACTTCCTACGTACTAATACCGAAACTGTGGTGAAAGAACCCATTGCGGATGAATCCATGTTTCTTATCAGTACTCTTGATCCATGGTATGGAGATATCATTGTCTATCTCCAAACCCAATCTTTTCGACCTGAAATCTCACGATCTTAGTGAAGGAAAATACGTTTCCAATCCCAACAATATAATATTATTGGAGATACGCTCTATCGTCATGGAATGGATTCTCTTTTCCACCATTGTCTAACTCATGAAGAAGCTGAAAAGGTTCTGAATGACTGTCACTCTAGAGCGTGTGGCGATTATATGTCTGGGTATGCCACAACCCAAAAGATATTGCGTGCTCGTTATTTCTAGCCATCCGTATTTAAAGATTGTATCAATGCAGTCTAGAAATGCCACAATTTCCAAATTTTTTATTGAAATATGCATGCTCCACCTACTCATCTCCACCCTATCATTGCCATCGGTCCTTTCGCAAAGTGGGGTATCGACTTTATTACACGTAACCCTCACTCGGCCAGGGGGCATGCATATATCATCCTCACGGTAGATTATTTTAACAAGTGGGCTGAGGCGATGCCTACATTTTCGGTAGATGGCAAAACT
Organism: Pinus taeda; assembly: GCA_000404065.3. Taxonomy (NCBI): domain Eukaryota; kingdom Viridiplantae; phylum Streptophyta; class Pinopsida; order Pinales; family Pinaceae; genus Pinus; species Pinus taeda. The sequence goes on from APFE031134377.1 coordinate 23,011, forward strand.
GCTGCAATTTTCGTTTTCAATCATATAATTGCTAGATTCGGTGTTCCTCAAGCGATTATTGATGATCATGGGAGTCATTTTTGAAACATCAAGATGACTGAACTAATAGATAAACTTGGCATGCGTCACGATAGCTTTACTCCATATTACCCATAGGCCAATGGTCTGGTTGAAGTAATCAATAAAGTTCTAGTCACCGTGATCCAATAAATCAGTGGTATTCATCGATCGAATTGGCATAACATGTTATTTTCAGCGCTTTGGGCGTACTTAACCTCAGTCAAAACATCAACTGGTTTCACTCCTTTTCAGCTTGTTTACGGGTTGTAAGCAGTGTTACCCATTGAATGAAAAATTACATCATTGCAAATAGCCATAGAATTACTCCCAGCCACTTCCAAAGAGGAAAAACGTTTGTTGTACTTAGCTCAATTAGATGAGAATTGACGTGATGCTGCATTAGCAATTGAGAGTCATGAAAAACGGATAAAAGTTCAGTACGATCGTAATGTTATACCTCAGAATTTTTCGGAAGGAGACCTAGCTTTATTATACGATCAAGCAAATGATAAGCTAGGGGCTGGAAAATTCGTACCCATGTGGCATGGTCCTTTTGTTATTAAGCGTAAGCTGGCAAAAGGGGCTTATGAATTAGTAGATTTTGATGGTGTCTCTTTAGGTAGACCCAGAAATGGGCTTTATTTGAAAAGATATTATTCTTAGAGTTTGGTGTGGAGATTTTTGTTAGAATAGTTTCTTTCTAGTTGGTGTGTTTTAGAATAGAAAGTGTGCCTAGTTTAGAGAGTGTTTTATCATTATTCCTGCTTATCTTGATTTTACTCTTGATATTGTAGATGTTGATGTCTTCTCAAATATACATTGGTTTTGCTGATGGTGCTTGTCGTAGTACATGGAACATTTCTTGTGGCTTGGGTTATCTATTCACCCTTTGACAAGTTAGTATCTATGCATGGGGTAAGCCTCGGTCAAACAAAAAATAACATTGCAGAGTATAGCGTAGTGATTGAGTTATTATCTGAATCCACCTTATTTGGGATTCAGAGTTTGATTTTTAGGTTGGATTCTGAACTTTTTTTATTACAGCTTAACAGGGTTTATGCCATTAGAAATCCAGTATTATTAAGATTATTTTTGAGAGTTCGTCTTTTGGAACGTGAATTTGACTACATTGAATATCAACATATTCCAAGATATTTAAACACATTAGCAGATGCAGTTGCTTCTCAAATGTTAAATAGACATTTGCAATAATCAAGACAGTAAATTTAAAAAACATTGCATAAACAAGTTATACAAGATAGCCAGTAATAGTGATATATCATAGCATAAACGTGTGTCAAATATACATCGTCTTTGATCATAGGTTTGAAAACACCTGATGATTGGAAAAAGTTATAGCACAAAAAGATATAAAATGTCATATGAAGTCTACAAGGGCGATCATCCTATCCCTGATGATGATCACAATAAGAAACCACTGCTTGAGCCACCCTACAAACGAGCCTCCTAAAAGGTCCTAGGACCCCAATTACATAGCGTTGTAGCCTAAGAGGGATGTCATCTATGCTAGTCTCTATGATATCTACTGTCAAATGCTTTAGATGATGCTCTAATTCGGTCAAGGTCTCTGTTGATTGGTCCTGAGGGGCTGGTGCCACCACAGTAGGGTGTCTTTGCTCATAGGGCTGGAGAGTGGTTGGTCACCGTGGACCCACATCTGCATTTAAAAAATTGTACTATCAGTTTTGGACGATTTAAAAACAAAAAAAATTAGTTTAAAAATTTAGAAAATGTTGAAAGTGATTTTACCTGAATCATGCCATTGCTCTCCTGGTGGAAGAGCCATGTCTGGATCACCATGATAATCCATCCTAGCATATGGAAAGTCTTAAATCACAAAAATTTGGTTCTCTAGCCAACAAAAATTCTTTGGTGGAAATCGGACAACCTCTGTACCCTCCTCAGGATGACGAGCCATGACTGCAACCCAACGCATAAGCTTGGGATCTCGGGGAAGTCCAACCTTAACGGAAAGATGTTGTGGGACCAACATAGGGACCCTCTCTAGGCCAAAGCTCACAACTAAAAATACATACCCAAAGTTCTTTAGTTGTCTGTTCTTTGCCCTAGTCAGTTCGCCTTTCACATTCGCCAACACGGCATCGCACTAGTTGAAGATGGTGCCCCAGAAGCAGTCTACTGCCATGCACATTTGCGAACTGGTGGCTAGGTGTAATGCTGCACTCCAGCATAGTCTGGTGATAGTAAATGTGATCACTTTAAGTTCAGGACGGGAGATAGTCTTAATATCTATCCGTTTGTCCACAGTTTGGACATTACAAAACTTTAGTCGGAGACTAACGACAGACTGGCCACCAGGCCTAGTCCCGAATAGAGATAATACTTCACCTCTCTTCGAAAAACCAGTCAGGAAATAAATGTCCTCTGGCTCGATTTCGAGCCGATGACCACCAATTATGAAACACTGGTCCTGTGTGCTCCACCTGTCAACCAAGCATTGCAGAAAGTCTACCTGAGCCCTCATGCCGGGTATGGCCCAAAATTTCAATAGTCTGCATGCTCTTAATGCCTGAATTGAAGGTGGATGAATTAATGCGGCTTGATCCACATCTTCGTGCTCCCTTTCCCGCCAAACAAGAATCTTGTATATCTACATTGCAAAAAAAGGCGAATTAGAACATTTGAACTTCAAAATTTTTGGGCGAAAATGAAAAATTAGGTTTTTAAAAACATATTTCGCGAGGTCTGCACCCACTAGTTAGGGGCAGTGTGTAGGTTCACTCTATTCCTTAAGAGCAGGTGAGGGATCCTGATTTTTTCCTATATACGAAGGAGTCGAGGTTCACAGGGGCCACATGCTACACCTGCGGACCCCCCGCGAGTGATTTTTTCACCAAATTTTTCCTTAAAAAATCAATTTTAAAGCCTTAAAATGAAAATTAAATAGTCGAAATGCAAGATAGGGATGATGTGGATTACCTGGAGAGGACGGTTCTCGATTCCAACAGTTGGATTTTCTGCAATCTTCACAGGAATTTTTCTTACCAAAAGCTCTTACTTTTCACTCTGAAGTCAAACAACAAAAATGAATTTACAAAAGCCCTTTTTATAAGCTTTTTTGAATAATGAATTTTTAATTTCTTTATTTTTCACTTTAAAAATGTCACTTTTGATGCATTTTTATTAATTTGAAATAGGTATGAGTAATGGTTTGAGTTTTTGTGCAGAATATTGGGTTTTCAGGGAGAATTGATCATTTTCAATGAAGAGCATACTTTTTCACTTTTTCAAACTCTTTCAAAATTTACGAAAAAGTGAAACATAGGAGTCCTCTTTAAGCTCTTTTCTGACTCGTAAAATATGAAAAGATTGCTGAGTTTTTCTTTTTAAACTCATTCAAAACAGAATTAAAAGGATGGTCCACTTACAGCTCTTTTCTGACCATATAGACATGAAAAGATTGTCGGTCTTTTTTCGTTTCAAGTTCGATATTGGTAATAAAACGACGTGTTTTCGATCACTTTTTTACATTTTTAGATTGAAGGAACTAATTATGAAAAGTACTCCTTGATCGTAATGATCAAGCGGTTCTCTCAAGTATCATTTTATACTCTTTCGGGCTTGGGAGACACAAATTTATGAAAAAGGACAACCATGGAGTTTTCTTAACTTTTTCTTCTGACTCCCTAAAATTGAAAAACATCGAGTTTCTCCTATACTGGACTCGTTAAAATTTAACAGTAAAGGACTTGTTCAATTTCAAACAAGAACAGACCACTCCTTCTTAGGGTTCGAATTTTAAACTAAGTTGGACTCATCCGAAGGATGAGCTTATAATCAAGCAAATTTTATCCTCCTTAAGCTTGTCAAAAATAAAGAGGTACTTGCCAGAAATGGTGTGGGAAAAGAGAGAAAAATGAACCTGTTTGGTATACTTTTTATTTAGAAAAGCAGTTAACCACTCTTGAACACGACACTTTTTGTTCACCTGGGTTGGGAAATCCTTTGCCTAACAGTTAATCAAACCATATTGAAAGTCTTCAGCCGGTTTCTGGGTATTAGCTCTGGGTCAATTGTCACCAAACCACCGACAGTGTCGTTATGTGTTCAAGAGGTTAGTTCAAATAAACCACTCATTTGCAAAATATCTGACATCCATCTCGACCATCCCTGAGTTAATCCTTGCCAAATATATTTCTTCAAAAACTTGATCTATGATTTCGTGTTGTGGGCTTGCCTACGACGGATCACTTTCTATCAACTCCAACTCATTATCTAGAAAGTTGATCTACAAATTGTTAGTACCTTGAAATCTGCATGCCTCAATAGCAGGTTTCTCGCCTCTGATGACAGGTTGCATCATTGACCTTTGACTCAAAGGATTCTATGATGTGTTCGACATCAACTCATTTATTCACATTTCATGGATTGTACTGAGTACTTTGAGGGCCATTGACATTACTGGTGGTTTCTCTCACACTTTTTAACGGTTTACATCATTGACCGGTAATCAAGTGGTTTCTACCATGTTTGACTTCGACACATTCATTCACATCGATAGAATAGTACTAGTTCGGGAAGCAAAAATCAAGACCCTAGATCTAGTTTCCACCATCCAGGCTGCGAGGAATTTTGTTATTCATTATACAATGGACTATCCATAAATAGATGGTTGCACCCATACTGTGTCTACTTATGTCTATATACTTGTGATGTATTACAAAATCATTCCTGCATCAGAACAATTTATATAGTTTTCTAGTCAGTTTTGATTTGAGTATGGGAATGCCTACCTCAGTGATGATATATATATATATATATATATATATTGCATTGAATGTTTTTCCAGGTTCCGACTGAGGTATCCATAGGAAGATCTTTGAAATGATAAAGTACTTCACTCTTCTTTGATGACAAAAACCATCCTCATCTATTACAGACTTCGCACTTTAGGGGGCAATCTATTGCACAAAAATTGTCACTTTGACATTCTGCAATCAATATGAGTCTATCACCACTCATACTTACCTCCTTTGCAAGTCTTAAAACCTTAGTTCTTCATATCAAGCCTTGAAAATAAGAGAAAGACCTTAAAAATGTCTAAAACTCTGGTTTCGCACTTTCTCTTAGGATTACCTACGGTACCACACCTATTTGTCAGGTCCCCTGCACACCTGACCGCTCTGTATCTATGTTATAGGTGCAAACCCTTGTAAAAGTTAAAAAGGTGCAAGTACATTCTTAAAAACTCACTTTAAGTCATTTCTGGAAGCTTCTAGAGAGAATCTTGAGGTGGCAAGTTCGCTTCTTGAGGGTTCATGCGTCCCATTCCTTAAGGAGCTAACCCCTTGATGTCAGGAGCTTATCCCGTTGAAGGAGGACTCTATCCCTGCAATGATGGACCTGTAACCTCCTTCCTCTGCACTATAAAATGAATCATTGGGCTGGTTACTTAGGAGGTTGATAGCTGAATATTTTTTAGGGTAAATGCTGTTGGAACTTAGTCTTCCTAATTGAGTTTTTGAGAGGAGAGATTACATACCATTTGATCTCATTTGGAAGAGAGTGAGGCTTGTCAAAGTAGAGGAGATTCCTGTTTGGACCCTGGGAAGAGTTTGTACAACATCAAGGCACCAAGGTTGTAAAGTTCTTCTATTTCAAGGTTAATACAATCAAGTTTATTTTTCTCAATAAGTTGTGTTTTATGGTTTATTTCATTGATTCCTTGATCACCATGATGAACAGGATTTATTATATTAGCTATGCAGAAGTACTGCCACAAACTAGCGCTGGACTTAAGGTAGGGTCTAAAAGACCTCTTTAGTTTCTATTAATGAATCACAATATGTTTAGAGAAAGGTATATTTGCTTGTCTAGCTTGTTGCTAGATATCTATTGATACTAGGGAGATCGATCTTGTCCGCAATAACGATTTATCCGGCCAACAAATTCGTGACTCCACCAGGGACTGGATTTAATTGTTTAAATTTTCCTTTGTCTTTGACTTGAGAAACTTGACTTTTCTTTCTAGTTTTTTCTCTATGTGTGTGGGATTGCGTAGTTTGTAGGTCCTCAATTTCTTTTTGTTTTTTAGAAATTTTTACGAGGACCGAACGTTCTATTTGTATTACAGTGTAGACCTCTCTGCACTATTACTAGGGATTTATGCGGCCGACACCTAGTAACAAGACTACTATAGGACTAGGGATCTAAAGGATGAAATTTTCAAAATGTTTGCGAAGGACAATAAAACCTTAGAAGAATAAGTTGAACAGTTTCAGTATAATTTGCAGAGATCCCCCCACACCACATTACCAAAAGCAGCTTAGAAAGCTATGTTGATAAACGGAATGAGAGAAGAATGGGTAGAAAATTTAAATTTAATGGCAAAAGGTGACATTTATCAAGAGGAATACAAAGAAATTGTCTGATTATGTATCAGGTGTTCATGGGACAGTAGACACATCAAACTCAGAGGGCAAGATTCCATGACTAGAGGAAGCAGACCTCCCAATGGGGGCGTGAGGAGAATAAAGATTGACAACCTTTTGGAAGACTTCAAGATAGATATCCTGGGCATAGTGACTACAAATATATACGTCTTACATGTCAGACAAAGACAAGCTGAGGCAAAACAAATGTTAGCCATATTCTTTCCATGCTGTCAAAATAAGAACAATCAAAGAGAATGTCCTTTGCACATGATTCAAACGTGCTCTATATGCACAAAGGACCATGCAATGGATCAGTGTCCATCACTTATTGGACTAAAAGTAGTGTTCAAAGAAGTTGAGAAAGGAACATAGTCAGAATACTTAATGGCTCAACATCGACAATGGAAAGCACAACCCTCATGTATGCCACAAGACCCTTCTTTGTTCTTTCCTACGTAATATAATCCACAGAAAAATCGTGGAACAACATGGAAAGGTCAACCACCCTTCTGTACCTGGAAATCCCAACAGTATTCCATGTCAACATGGCAAAACCAACCCCTCCCAGGATCTGCCTCACCAAATTCACAATGTTATTCCCCCTTCTGGCAAAATTCAGCCAGTAATCCTTACCCTTCACAGTGGGCTGCTTCCACCTCACAGAACCCGAATTGGTCTCAAAACTGGCAGTGCCATAAGGGGATGAAAAATATACCTATAGGAATGGGTTATCAACCTCAACCCACATTTCAAGGTCCATTCCAGAACCCTCAGCCTTAAGTACGCCCCTAATTGCCAACTTAACCAAATATGAATTCTAATAATAGACTAGTTCAATATGTACATATTCTTCATAATTTGGATGATGACATAGAACCAGTAGAATCAAATGAGCTTCGGATAAGGTCAGGGCACATTATTACTATAGAAGAAAATAAAGAGACTGAAAACGAAAAACAACCCACAATAAATCCTTCAACTATGATTACCATGAAAATAAATAAGGGAGAACATATAGTCAAGAAGCAGAATCTCAATAAAAGGATAATTTCATCTCCCCCATTGCCTGAGAGACTGGCGATGGCTAAACCTATTGTCTATCCTGATTTTGATATCTTAGGGGAATTGAAAATTTTGTGTATAAAGATTTCGATCCTCAAGGCCATAAAGGACATCCCGATTTATGAAAAGACAATTAAGGAATTATGTGGGAAGAATCCTAGGAGGAAATTAAAAAAATCCACCAACAATACATGTGGTAGAGACTTTATCTTATATGATTTTGGGTAAACAAGCACCAATTAAATATAAAGACATAGGAAATATTGTAATAACAGTTCAGATACAAGGTTACACCTTTCCAAATACACTAGTAGACCTTTGGGTAGCCATTAATATTATGACTACTAAAACCTGCAAGGTTCTGGGTATTACAACTTTACAACCAACCTCAACCTTATTGGAACTTGTCAAGAGATCAGTAGGTAGACCTGAAGGAACCTTATAGGATGTGGCTATTTCTATCAATTCATGGGAATATCCTGTGCAATTTCTAGTCATCAACCCAAGAAGTAGGCTAGACGAGCATCCTTTGATATTGGGTCAACCTTGGTTAGCAACAGTAGATGCTTATATAGGATGTCGTGCAGGCAATACTACTATCACTTAAGGAAATGTTGTGAAGAATCTTGTTTTATATCCCGTAGCTAAACCAAGTCTACCTATTGTAAATACTCAGTTACACCCACCTAGATACTTGGATTAAAACATATGCTCTCCTCTCAAACTGGAAGAAGCTATTGAATTTATGAGTCAAACGAAAGATGATGTGATTAGCAACTTCATTAATAGATTAGTTTCCATGAACAATCTGACATGGAAAGTGTTAAAGGTCATCCTAGATAATGAAGCACAAGGAGATCCCTTGAGGGATGTAGACAATCAACATATACCCACGACTATTATTTATAAGAGCAAATTAATTGAGATTGAACTAGGTAAAATTCTTAACATTAACGGTAAACTTGACAATAATCAACAACAAAGACTTATTCAGGTTCTTCGGAAATATAAAAATCTTTTGCCTAGGAATACTCAGACATGAAAGGTATAGATCCTCAACTTTGTACCGATCATATTTACATTGATAAGGAAACTCGCACCATCCGACAGCCTCAGAGGAGGCTGAATCCGCACCTCAGAGAAATTGTGAAAGAAGAATTGCAAAAGTTGTTGGATTTAATTTTTTTTTATCCTATTTCAGATAGTCAGTGGCTTTCCCTGTTGATAGTCATTCCTAAGAAGAATGGTTAATGGAAAATTTGCGTGGACTACAGCGAACTAATTAAATTCCACCTAGAAGGACCATTTCCCTCTTCCTTTTATTGACCAATTTCTCGATATCTTAGCAGTGAAATAATTCTTTTCCTTCCTCGATGGCTTCAATGGCTATAATTAGATTTAGATCACCCCTGAAGACTATGATAAAGCTACTTTTACCTGCCCTTGGGGTACATTTTCATATATATTTTTACCCTTCAGTTTATGCAATGCCCTAGCCACATTTCAGAGAGCAATATCGAGAATTTTTTCGGATCTGATTAACGAAGGACCTGAAATTTATATGGACGATTTTACCCCCTATGGAAGTTACTTTGAGTAGGGTTTATGAAATTTGGAAAAGATACTTGAGCAATCCATTACTACCAAGTTATGGTTAAGAAATGTAAAGTGTCACATGATGATGACTAAAGGTGTTGTTCTGGGACAATACATCTCTTCGACTGGAATATATGTAGATCCAGAGAAAATATAGGTAATTCTTGCACTACCCACACCCCACACACAAATCAAATTACATAGTTTGATTGGATATGCAAGGTACTACCATAGATTTGTTAAAAAAAATTCAAAAATTGTTGCACCCTTATATGTCTTAACAGGTAATGTTGAATTTAACTGGTCTGAAAAATGTGAAATTTCCTTCATAGATCTAAAGAAATTAATTTCAACTGCACTAGTATTATGAGGACCAAACTGGGAGTTACCTTTCCATATCTCTATAGATGCATCAGACATAGCTATAGGTGTTGTACTTGGACAAGAAGAGGATAGGAATCCCTACGTTATCTATTATATTAGAAAAAATCTTACCCCTGCTGAGTTAAATTATACAGTAACCGAAAAAGAATTTGTGGTTGTTACACATGCTATCAATAACTTTAGACATTATATAACAAGCTATCTAGTTTTCAAGTATATTGAACACTCTACCATATGGTACTTGGCAAAAAAACCAATTACTAATGGGTGAGTAAACCGATGTTTGTTGTTATTGTAGGATTTCGATATTACATTAAGGATGAGCCAGGAAAATAATATCATGTTTCATACTTCTCGTCTCAGGTGCCTAAGATGAATGATCCATTATCAGTAGATGATCCATTATCAATCGAGCACCTATTCACTGTAATGATTAAAGAAACTTAGTATCTAGATGTAGCAAATTATTTAGAAGTTGGGAAGTTACCAGCACACGTGCTGCCTAAGGAAAGAAATATGATTTCCAACACAATGCCCAATTTTCATGGATTGGCAGGTATATTTTCCACACCGGATCTGACTTACAGATTTGAAGGTGTATTCGAGAAGATGAGGTTTACGATATCTTGAAAGCATGTCATGACGAGCCCTGTTGTGTACATTTCACAGATCACAGAAGAAGGCATAAAATTCTTCGTATGGGCTATTATTGGTCCACTATATTCAAATGTGCCATAAAATATATTTAAGCTTGTGACAACTATCATAGGATCAGTTGTCTTGGCTAGGCTAATGAGATGCCATTTTAGCCACAGTTGGTGGTGGAACTCTTTAAAAGATGGGCACTTGACTTTGTTGGGCCATTTCATCCACCATCAGATCAAAAGGTCTATATACTAGTCTTCACTAGCTATGTGACTAAATGGGTAGAAACAGTAGCCTTTCCATGAGCCACGGAAGAAAAAATGATTAATTCCCTCATTGAACTTTTTGTATGATATGGCCTACCAATAGAGGTAATAAGCGATGGAGGATCGCAATTTATAGGATATAAAATTTTGGCTACCCTACAGAATCATCATATAAAGCATCGATTTACCTCTTTGTATCACCCACAGGAAAATGGATAGGTAGAGAGCACCATCAAAGTCCTACAAGAAATCTTGACTAAGACAGTCTCAACAGATCGACGGAACTGTGTTGCTAAACTTCTAGAGGCCTTGTGGGCCTGTCGCACAACATGGCGCAATGCTACTGGATACTCCCCTTACCAAATTGTTTTTGGCAAAGAATCGATATTCCCAGTAGAGTTTGAGATAAAGATTCTTAGGAAAACCCAAGAGGTTGGATTGGATCTTACAATGGCCCAAACAAAATGACTTTAGTAATTAAATGAAGTAAATGAAGCATGCTTACCTACCTTGTAGCATAGAGCAATTATTCAATAGCAAAGCACCAAGTGGCATCATAGGCTTATTAAAAAAAAAACATTTCAGAAAGGTGATTGGGCACTCCTCTATGACTCCATATTTCATGAATTCCCAGGGAAGCTATAAACAAGGTGGCTTGGCCCTTATGAGATTCAAGAAGTACATAATAATGGCACCATAACTTTAATCACCATTGATGGGTCTCGTGCTCCCTTTCTAGTGAATGGACATTGGTTGCGAATTTACCACCAACCACTCACACAAGAATATTTCTATTAGCAAGTATGTAATGATCCTACTCTCCAAATCATAGATGTAGGGGATGGTAACCCTACAGCTTCATTTGCATGAAAAAAAAAATGTTTTCTTTCCGTATTGTAAATAATATATATATTTTCCTTGAAAATGGTTGAGAAATTTTATTTTTCTTCCTTTTATTATTTACCATGGTGGAATTTCTATATAGACATTGTTTTATAATCGATGGATTTTCTCCCCTTGAAACACAATTGTTGTTCCTTCATCACAAGTGTTGTTCCCTTTGCGAAGATACAATTGTCGTTCGTTTTTAGAAGATACAGTTACTACTACCTTCTCAAAGAAAAAGTTTTTGTTCCCTTCTCGAAGAAACAATTGTTGTTCCCTTCTCAAAGAAACAATTGATGTTCCCTTCTTCAAGAAATGGTTTATGTTCCCTTCTCGAAGAAACAATGGTTGTTCCATTTTCAAAGAAACAGTTTTTGATCCCTTTCTGAAGAAACAATTGTTATTGCCTTTTAGAAGAAAGAATTTGTGTTTCCTCTTCAATGATACGATTTTTGTTCCCTTTTGGAAAGATTAGTTGTTGTCCTCTCTTTGAATAAAACATTTGATCTCCTCTTTGTTGAAAGAACAATTTTTGATCCATTGCCATGAATGATTGATGTTCCCATTACTATCATTCCATGCCGACCATTCCTTTTGGTTATGAGTTTGATCTAAATCCTCAAAATCAATAATCTTTAGATCATCATGATTCTTATACTTTTGGTGAATTTATTTTTTAAATATGACATGCTCTATCTACGAATATACATGCTTATGTCTATTTTTCTAGGTACATTATAAATTGCTCATGATTTATCCCCACCATACTATTTTTTCTCTTATTATACATTCAAATGGTGGTTCCCTTCACAAATATGATGAAGAATATAAGGCATATTTTTCTTGGCATTGTCTTTACTTCTTAAACCATCCCTGACTCTTAAGGATTTGATGAGCCTTTCTTAACTTATAAAACAAAAATTGGAAAACAAAAAAGAAACAAAAACAAAAATAAATTTGGATATATATTAAGTTATTTTTTCTCAAAAAGGGATAGGGGGTCTCATCACGATCCATCCTACCATGATCATCGAAAATTAACATAAGTGACACTCCCATTATGGCTACAACACCATGGTAATGACCTTGTGACACTAAATGTCAAAGGATAGGAGGTCTCATCATCAGCCGAACTATTCACTTTGTTATGATCCGGTTAGTGGCATTGTTACTATTTGGTCATCATGATAGAACAATGTCCTTTTCGAAGGACATCATTTTTCATAAGTTAGGGATACTAGCTCATTTGTGGGTTAAAATGAAACCTTGACGAGGCTATGGATGCCTGCTGGAAGCAATGGCTCTGCCTATGGTATAGAAGAATACTTTGAAGTTACCAAACTCTTAATATGTCTTTAGTTCTTCTTTATTAAACAAAAACAGAGAAAACACCATTGATTAGTGATTATATCCTTAATAACCCATATGGGCAACATATTTATATTATGTGAACCATGTCAACATTATTCAATCATCTAAAGTCAAAAACAATAAATTTAAAACAATGCTTCATAAAATTTCGTCACACATACTCCAAAAGGAAAGTCTCTTTCCATGATGTATATTTCGTACACTTTATTTCTCATGATCTTCGCTAACCAATCACATGGTTGTGCATTCATTGCTTTAATTCTTCCCATATGACTACTCTGACTGCTTTTTTTTTATATTAATGACTCTGCATGCCTTTTCCCTTCACATGCTTCAAAGGTCATGGTCTCCCTTTTTGTCATTAAGGTGGGATGGTCATACATTAAGACGATGCAAAAGTGCATGATTAACGAACATCGACTATACCTGTCGATGTGATATGATATCATTACTGAGATTATGTACTTAGTTTTTGTTCCTTATACTCCTGCATGTAGCTTAATGTATGTTGTTTCATTACGATAATTGTGGGATTCAATAGTGCATGCAGGTTTAATTTTGTTATCAGGAAAATAACAGGTTTGGGTGGCACCTATGTTCATAATGAGACTACACTGTTACAAATCACCACACAAGCCCAAGATATTCTAGAACATGCAGGATGGGCACAATATCTTGCTCGGCTGCAGTGGATTAATGATGATATCACTCTGGAATTCTTGTAGAATCTACAAAAATGAGAGCTTAACTATCAAAGGTAGGACCATAGCAGTAACTGAAGCCATTTTGGCAGAGGTCACATGTCTCCCTACAGAAGGCACAAAATGGGTAGAAGCACACGACATTACATGAAGTTGTATAAGTATTCAAGGATCATGGTGAGGAATTAGTTCAAAAAGGCAAAGGTCTTTGTCCTACATCTCTAAGTGAGCCATGGCACAAGCTAGCAAAATTCATCCAGAAATACATCACATGTGATGGCCACCATTACATGGTAAGTCCTCGTCACATTAAACTATTAGAAGCATTAGAAGAAAAGATAGTAATCAATTTTCCATTCTTCCTGAACTCGTTATTACATGAAATTGCTAGTAGAGTGAGGAAATCTAAAAACCCACAAGCTACAATCACTCATCATGGTTTGATTAAATTGATAGTCAACAAGGATTTAACTCAATTGCATCTAACCTAGGACAACTTTATAAGCTCTAATGTACCACCTCTGGAAGGAATCTCTAAAAATGCCCGGCCCAAGGAGTAGCACCAGACTATGCAGGTACAGCCCCAAAAAGGGGACAAAAAAGGAAAGCCCCTATCTTAACATTCATTTCTGTTAAATGAAGATAGTCTGAGTGAATAATCCAATGGAGAAGTATTAATGTAGCCACATATGAGTTGAGATCACCCCACAGATCCCCTGATAGCGAATGAGTTGATTTTCCTCATGATTTTGAGGAAGCAGAAGCTCAGGTCTTGAAAACTTTGGGAAACATTTTTTAGGAGATGGGCCAACTTGAGAATCCACAAGAACAAGTCCCTACTCCTATCCCTTCTACTTCTCCTCATATTTCTCACCACATAGAGACACCACCCTCTTCTGGGAATGACAGATATACACAATAATCAAAAGGACAATTTCTTTTGCAGCTAAAACCAAGGAGCCCAAAGCTAATTTAGGGGATACAACCTCACTTGAGAAAAACCCTAATAATGTTGAGGAGCCTGATGTTAAGTCTGAAGATACAGCCTTACTTGAGCCAAACCTTGATAATGTTGAGGAGTTAGAAGCTAATTTGAGAGACACAGTCTTACTTGAATGTGATCCTAATGTTTTTGGAACTTATCCTACTTTTGAAAATGTTGTTGTTGGTCCTTCTTCCCTACTGAAGAAACCCATTGTAAGAACGAAGAAGAGAGATGATCAGAAGTTGGAACTGATGAATAAGGAAAATAAGAAAGTGAAAAGGAAAATCAAGTAGACTATGAAATTTGTAAAAGACTCTAAGAAAACTTATAACAAGAAAGTGGAGTCGAAATTAATAGGAACCTAGAGCAAAAAATTTCTTAATTCTAGTAAAGTAAAAATAGAAAAGATTAGCACTTGTTGAGCATGGAATCAAACAAAGGATGTTTCTACTTGTTTTGTAGAAACACAAATATATTTTTGTTCTTCTATGGAATTAATAGAGACAGCTACTCAGAAATATCTTCAAACAAACCTTTGTGTTTTTGTGTCAACAGTGGAGACAACCATTCATATAGATCTTCAAACAAACCTTTGTGTTCTGGTGTCAACAATGGAAACAATTGTGCAAACATATATTCAAACAAACCTGTGTGTTCATGTGGCAATAGTGGAAATATCCATTCAAATTGGCTCCATATCAAATTGCACCAAGACTACTCATACAAAGGACATACCTCCTTATACCCCTTTGGTAGTAGAGGCTATTATTCAAAATTTGAAGACAAAACGAGGAGAGTTACAAGTTCTACGACAACATCAAAAAGAAGTTGTTCCCTCAAATAAATACCTGGAGTTACTGAAAAAATTTAATGACTTGACTACAACAAAGGATGCAACATATTCCAGTCACATAATGGAATTGAGAAGAAAGTGGAGGAAGTACAAGGATAGTTTCAGAAAGCCTTGGAGAAAATCAAAATTGTTTATTCTATTTATTCAGATGCATTAGCCTATAGGTCGTCTGTTACAAACTATGCAATTTTTTTGCTTGAACAATATTTTATGTTAAAAGTTAAGGCTATTAGAGATGGTTAGTATTTTGAGTTTAGTTCTACTCCTGATTTTATTAAATGCTTCCAAAAATAGACTGGGCATGTAAAACATTTTCTCTTTGAATTATATTTGCATAACTTTTTTCTAGAAGATGAAAGGGATTCCAATCTCAGCCCCTTCATCGGGGCTGTCCAGTTCTAAACTTTCATCTCATTCACTAAAAACCATCCCAAATGGGCTAAATCTCATGATACATTCCAAAGGAGAGAAAGTGGCTTGGATCTTTGGGTAAGAGTTGAACCTACAAGGCCCCTACAGATATGGATACAACATAAAGGGTTTGTGGAATAGGAAGGGGTCGTTTCTACCTTGGGCCCCATCTGCACATACATTATCAAAGTAGGTATAAAATATTTTGAGGACATTAGAGAAGTAGCTCTCCTAGATTCAAATCAAAGGTGGGAAACTTCTCCCAACAGTTTCAGAAATTAAGAACCCTTTGGTTACAGAAACTTTAAGGCATCTATAGATAGACTCGTCCAGTATGGTAACACTGGCCTGAGTGAGGGTCCTACTTGGATTAGATGTCATTACAAAACCCCTATTATTTGGTATCCTCTTGATGGGCATCATTGTGATTATGAGCTATTATATTATCAAGAAGGTTGACCCTTTCTAGTACTTAAAAATAAAAATGATTTTTGACCCTACAATGAAGAAACATATCCTACATGTTCTTTGACTTAGTTTCATCTTAATTATCTTACTGCATGAGGACATGCAAAAAGGTAATCTAGGGATTATGTTGGGTCATGGAAATGGTATTTTTTTCCTCCTCATTTACTTGATTAATCATATGGTTTTCATGAATTTTCTCTTGTCTTAAACATATTCTTGAAGTAAGACTGTGAAAAATGAATAAAAATCAGTGTTGAATAAGTTACATGCTTTTAGCATTAAAATACTAGGTTTTCGCTTGTTTATGCACAGGATCACTGGATTAGACAACTGATGTTCCTTTGGATAAGACAAAAACACCAAGAAAGGAAGATGTCATTATTCCAGCTGCATAGGCCAAGCTCAATACATAAGGCCAAACATAGAATTGATGTCGAAAATCTGATTATTCAACTAAGCAATCTTAAGGATCTTTTGATCCTTAGGACAACTTCTGATTTTGCTAGCATTTCATAAAGAATATATAATTGTAGTAGACAAAAAGGACAACAAATTTTGTAATCATTTTTAATTTCCAAGAATACTATGAATGTAGATTAAAATTTAAGGGTTGTAGTGATTTTGTAATTTCTTTTTGACAGTCAATGAGAAACTTGGAGTTTCACATTAAATTATGCTATTTTGCCTCTATAGAGTTCCTTCTAGAGGCTTTGGGCTCAGTCGCTATAAGATCTACTTCTCATTTGTATTATGTTAATTATTCTTTAGTGTTAAGATTCATATTGTTGTTCCTTCTACAAGTTGAGATAGATTCAGTTTTATATCTCGGTTAATATCATTTTTATAATTCACAGTGAAGTAAGTCTTGTATTTGACTATTGTCTTCTCTCCATATATGCTTTCTACAATTAGCTCTATATTTGGATTCTCCTTGTGATTAGAATGATTTTAGTAGTTTCCTTTATACATATGGATTTGATTACTCAATTTGATTTCCTTTTGGCATTCAAAATATTAGATTGAGATCTTTATCTAAAGTAGTTTGCAATTGATTTATCTTTCAAATTTTGAACTGTAGAATAACCTTTGTTTTGCGTTTGAATTTCTAGATTCATTGAGTTGTCAACCAATTGTTTATTTTTGCAATGATTAGATATGATTTAGGATTAGTTACCTACATCCCAATCTGTGATTGTTATCTCACAGACAATGCTCACAAACTTGAAATAGAAATACAGATCCTAGGTTGACATATTAATGTACGACTAATATTGATTTATAAAGTCATCTTAGTGAACCAACAAAGTGTCTTGAATTAATTAAATAATTATCGTTGTCTTTAACCCAAATTACGTCAAAATGTATGGTGATGGATATCATGGTAGTGGATATACCTCATAGATCTAGTATGCTTTTGTCTAGATCCTAGATGGCGAAATTGCACAGAACATTGCAAAAAGACATGTCCTACATCACAGTTTTAGTTTTCGGAGGTTAGTCAAGGAGGTTATACAGGGAACCACTCATGTAATACCTAATTAGTAGTAAGCATAAACCCGTGAATCATTGAATGTACGTTGTACATTCTGATTTGGACTCTTTGTGTTATTCAATTCAGATTGTCCCAATGATAAAGAGATTAGTTCAAATGTAGAAGGGGAAAGGGACAACACTCAGAGTTTAGAAATTTTGGGCAAAGATTCAAAACAAGACAACAGAATAAAGTCAATTGTTCCAAATGTTAGAAAAGTAGCAAATAGCAAGGAAATTTCTTAAGAAAATAATCATGGAATGGAGGGACAAGACAACAACAAAAGTGAGGAACAAAGCAGGCAAAGTGTCCATGAGAAATCTAAAAGATTGAAGGGTGAAAGAGGTAATATAGAGAAAAAAACAATGTGTTTGGACTATGCATTTTGATGGGGTAGTAAGTAGAGAAGGTGTTAGTGCGACGATATGGATAATAATCCCAAAAGTTGGTAAGTCAAAGTTATGCCCATACAAGTTATTTTTTGACTGTACTAATAATGCTGTGGAGTATGAAACTATCATTTTGGGTCTATGAAATTTGAAGAAACTAGGATCCATAGAATAGTCATTTATGGGGATTTTAAGTTGTTTGTTAGATAGATCATAGATAAATATCAAACAAAACACCCTTGGTTGCTTGCTTATCGCAATATTGTTGTAGATTATTTGCATAGTTTTCTTGAATATAGTTTTTTTTCATCCCAAGGAAAGATAATTTTGTTGCGGATGCATTGGCCACTTCGGCCTTTGATTTTGAAATTCCTAGATTTTTTAAAGGGAAATACAAGGTAGAAGTCAGACATACGCCTGGTGTCCTGGATAATAAGAAGCACTGGAAAATATTCGAAAATGAAAAGCAGTTGGAGAAATTTTTGCTAATGAAGGAGGAATTTTCCAAAATGAAATTGGAAAGGGATGGATGTTGGGACAAGGTCCCCTAAGTCCAATTTTGACTAATTTTTATAAAATCCTCCACATTTTAAGGAGTGGAGCATGAAGTGCACAAGTTGCAAGGAGTTAAGGGGTTTTAGAAAGGTCAAATCCCCTTACTTTTTGTATTGTTTTGAGCTCTACCCATGGCTTGTGGACCATGCTATATGATGTGATGTGATGAATGGTACTTGTCTTTAGAATCTGTAATCTTTTGTATTTGAGCAAAGGGGAAGGCCCTTGCAGTTGTGTGCATTGAGACCTTGGTAAGTTCCCATCTAAGTGTGCAGGACCCTGCAGCTGTGTGCCTAGGGTATGAAAGTATATGTATTGAAGATCTGGAAGAATAAAGAGTATTTTAATAAATTTTATGTTCTAATTGTATACTTATGTGTTTTTTGTATTTATGTTCAGTTTAATGCCATTTATCTATATTATTGTCTTAAACTACACCACAAATATTTGGATGTATTGTTATATGTTATTTTATGCATGATTAGACTCGTAGGCAATGCTAATAACTCTGTTTAATTAGAAATTGCTTTAAATTTGGAGATTTTGAGGATAAGGGTTCGTGAAGGTTAAATAAAGGCTTAAACTAGAGAAACACCTTACCCTCCTATTAGTGTCAGTATTTTCTGGCTGTCACCAGTGACCAAATATGGTTTTACCAAGTTTGTTAGGGGTATGAAGGTAAACTTTTATCATGTCACTAGGTTTTCAAAGTAAAATTTGGTTGCTGGTTAGTTTGTCTAGGAATGTCTCTGTTCTCTCAAAAAATCTCACATGATGGTCACCTACATAACTCATATCAGTGAATCATAATAAAGAGAATCTCTTCATCATAACAATCATTATCATGACCATTTCACTCAATCTAATGTCTCCATTAGATCATTAGGGTTTCAAGGTCCATCTTCATTTCTTGCAGAAAATATGGCATAGGATGAGTTGTGATAAGAAGCACTTTTCAATAAATTTTTATGAGATTTCATAAGTGCTTCATGGTTACAATCTCAAGGTTCCAAAAGGAAGAAGTTTCTATTTTCAAGAAGGTAAGAGAAGTTCAGATTTCAAGTCTCTAAAGTGGCCAAGTTCAAAAAGGTGAAATCATGTTTTGAAAAGGTATGTGGGGCCCATTTTCACTCAAAAGAAGATCATACCATGCTTAGAAAATCCCAAAATTTCTAAAAAATGTTTCATTTGCACCCTAAACTCCTTTGTTAATTGATCTCTCTCCTCCTTTGGTGAAAAAACATGGGCTTTCTAGCTAAAAATGGAAAAATTCTCCCAACGATGCACTTTTGTGAACTGTGTTGCGCTTCTACAGGTGTTGTTGCCCTTCCATGAACCATGCTATGCTTTGGTGCTATGATTCTACCAACGGCACTATTCTCGGGACAGAGTGGCCCGAAACTTGCCAAAACTCATCCAAACATCAAATTTAAACTTGCATTCCTATTGTTTTCTCTTCTAAGATGTTGAACAGGTAAGTACTATCATCTTACTCACTTTTTTCCTTTGGAAAAGCAAGTGCAAATGGTGAGTTTTGTTCATCTATGGTTTATGTGAAAGTTGATGATTCAAAGCTATTGCAAATGATGGTTTTGTTAGACATTACATTTCAAACTTTAAAATTTTCCATGTCATACCTTTGTATTTATATAAATCACCATTTCATGAACTAATCAACTCATTTGCTTTCAGTTTACCTCACCTTTTCACAAACCGTAGCTCATACATATCATTTTGGACAATTTTCCTAGTAGGACTATTTTAAATTCTCCTACTCATCTATCTCTCTCATTTAAATCCTTTCAAAATTCCCAAATTTTCTACAACCCTATCCATCTCCCAAAATTCCTTTATCATCATCTAGCTTCCCTAACTCCCTCATTTCATCATTTCACGTATTCCTCATTGTTTTTTTTTTCCTGTTATCTATGGTTTTTTTATCAAAATGGGGGGAGATTGTTCACCATCAGAAAAGAGAAAACATCATAAAGGAGGGAGAATCCTGAGGTATGAGCCTACCAACTGCAATGAAATCAACTCCTCACCATTAATTAGATAGTGCTTTGAAGATGTCAGATGCCTAGGGTTTTGTCAAAGGCTGCGTAAAGTATGTTTCCATGAGAAGCTCACTCATTGGAATACCACCAATATGAAAGGGGAAAAGACCATCATAGCAGGAATTGAATTTATATTCTCAGTAGCTATCATCTCTCTTGCCACAAGGATACTTTATCATGGGGAGTATTGGTTCAAAGGCATGAGCTTAGACCTTGAACAATACTGGCCTTTCTTAAAATCACCCTAGAGAGAGACTCATTCACACATCATCCAATTCTAGTACATGTTGGAAACATATGCACCATTTATGAAGGTTGTAATGAAGTTTTTCACCTATGAGCGAAGATTTTCTAGATTGTATGGGTACCACATTAGGCTGCTAATGCATTTCGGAGCTCTGAAACCTATCAACATGTGTAATTATTTATGAAGAAGGCTTATCAAAATGTCTGAGAAGGTATAAATGAAAGGAAAAGAGCATCACACTAGAACTCATGGACAATATGGCAAGGTCAAGATTCATCGCTTCCTTCCTTGAGCAAGAAAACAATCATCTTATGGACAAACAACTAATCATGGAGAAAGAGAAATCCAACGTGTTGCAACAAGAAGGAAAAGTTAAAGCAGTGTTGGATCCTGGTGAACATGATGAATAGGAAAAACAAGTTGGAAAGAAGAAGCCAAAAACCAAGGGACTTAAAAGGGCATTGAAGACAGAAAAAGAACATAACCTAGTAGACGAAGACTTGGACATTGAAGACATAATTTCCTTGGAGATCAATGAAGATAGAGAGTATTGGATAAGTAAGGTCAATGGCCACCTAGAGAAGATTCCTGAAAAACCCAACAAGGACAATCATCTATTGAGGCACATGGTCACCATTATCAGACCATAAACATGATTTGCAACATCAAGTTCAAGCAAATGAAAAAAAAGCTAAAGGAAACCATAAAAGACAAAAACGAGAGGGATAGCTTAGAGATGATTTCTAAAGCATCCATGAGAGCATGAGAAACCTCATTTTTCACTTCATTGCCAATTTTGGGAGTTTTCTAAGCATTGTTGGCTTTTACAAAATTTTGGTGCAAATTTAAAAAATTAGACTAGTCGAAGAAATGTGACGCCTTGGCGCTATGCTCTTTCCTCAGGGCTCCAAATGCCAATTGGATTACATTTTTGGAAAGATGGTGGCCTCCTATCAAAACCAATTTCATCATATTTCACAGAAAAGGCTTGGATGTTGAGAAAAAGGAGAAAAAAGGATAAAAAATCATCATTATGCGCCACTCTTTTTGACAGGCATTGTGCTTTTGGAGACACCTCAGAAGAATCAATTTTTGAAGCTCTTCCCATGGGTAATTTTAAAAAATTCAAGATGTTAGGTAAACTAGAGAAGAACTTCTAGATGAATGTTCTCTCAAATTGGAAATTTGACCTCAGGAAGGAACCTAAAAGTGGCCTCAAAGTTGGCGTTGTTCTTTTGCAAATTTCTGAGTTTTTATTTAAAAATTTCACTGTGTAATTTCTCAGGTTTTTATTTTGACTTGGTAAAAGTTAAAATCATGATGTAAATTCATTAGTTAGAGGTTTATATGATGTAATAATAAATATATAGGCATGATAGGTTGTTTTTATGGTTAATTGGGCATCATAAAGGAAGCAGAACTCAAATCAAAGTCTAATAGAAAAGTTTGTGTTTTACCTTCTCACTCTCACTTGTTGGTTGAGAGAATCTTGGAAGCAGTTCCACCACTTAGGAATTCAACTCTTGAAGTTGGGGAAGCTATTTTATTGATTCTATATGTATCATTTATCAATCATAGAGAAGTTTTTGACTTCTGAGGGGAGACTTGTACCTTATGCTTTCATACAGTTAATCAATGAACATTTGCAACTATTTTTCAGGAATACTTGTACAATGAGTTTGTGGTGTTGTTTTCCTTTCATATCAGTTTCTTATTTGTGAATTCATCTCTCTTAACATGCTCTTCTTTCTCCATATGGTTTCTCTTACATTCATATCGTCATAATTATTTAGATTCAAAGCTTTGTTTATGTGGCAATTCATGTTTATGTACCTCTTCTTCTAGATTAATGAATTCATGCTAATACATGCTCATTATGATTTCTTAAGCTTTGAAGCCTATACTAGATTGACCAAATCTTAAGTTCACCACAAAAAAATGTATCTTGCTCCTCTTTATGCCTGCTACTGCAAACTCTTGAGACCTTAACCTAATTTATTTTTCTCATCCCTGGTCTAGTAACCAAAAAGCCCTAAATTTTCAAAAACTCAACCAAAACCTATACATCTAGTCTAAAATCTATTTCTTTTCCAGTCATTAATTGAGAAATCCTTAGGGAGATGCCTCTCTAGTTTCGCAGGGCTAGCTGTTGAACTAAAATTGGTTCGAGGTTACCTCTTTTGATCTCCCCTTATCCTAGGACATTGCAGATGATAAAATTTTGGCGTCATTTCCAGTGAAATAAATCATTCCTGAGATTCGTTCTATTAGAGCTTTCAAGAAATCTGATTCTATAGGTGACAACTTCTAGTATCTAGGGATAGGTTGATTTTACAAATTTCATGATGTTTAAGGTGTGAAAATTTTGGTTCCTAAAAGACATACTATGTTAAATCTTGACCTAATTCCACTTTTATTGTTGATGACCCTGAAAAGATACTCAAAACACTCAAGTCATCTATCTCTGAAAGTGAAACTCAAAAAATAAAAAGGACTACTTCATTACCTAAAAGTGTATTCACTTTTGAGCATATTTCTTTTGATATTTAGTTAGAATTATCTCTTTCAAGGTCAAAATCTGAGTCTTGCCTTGCTAAAGTGATATTTGAACCTTTACAATTTGATTCTCATCTCCTTTCTTCTGAACCCCTTTTTTCTAAATCTGATCATGAACTGCGGTTAAACTTTGATAAACTCCAAAGTATAGATGAACAACTCCATATCACCACTATAAAAGCATAGATTCAATATGAGCTTGAATACCTAACTTATGTTTCATCCTCCACTACACCTCCAAATACATCAACCACCTCATCTCTTTTTCCACCACCTCCATTAGTGTCAACATCTTTACCTACACAACCCATTGTAGTACCTATACTACATCCTCCAGTAGTCATGGCTCAATTTGCTCCTCTTCTCTTACCTGCTCAACTTGCTGCTCTACCTAAAAAATATGGCCAAATACTTCCTATGTTTGATGGAAGTTCAGAAATTATAGTCGAGAAGCATGTCGAAAAATTGATAGATTTTATTTAGCTTGAAGAGATTGATGAAGAAAATTTGAAAATGAGAATCATAGCTCAGAGTTTTTCTGTAGATGCGATGAAATGGTTTCGCAATCTGGCTACTAATTCTATCAATAAATCTTAGAGGTTGATAGAGTTGTTCTTAACATGATGGGAAGAAAAGAAAAATCCATTGTAGATTTTGGACGAGCACAATTCTATGAAAAGAAATCAAAAGGAGAGAGTCCCAGAATTCACAACAAGGTTTAATATCGTATACAATTCCATCCCCGACGATATGAATCCTCCTCTTGGTTTAGAACTTCTCCAATATCCTGATGCCTTCGATCTAGACATGGCATATCAGCCTAGGGAGAGAGACCCTGCAATTCTTGAAGAAATGCAGTGTAATGCAGTAAGTCTTGAAGATAATCTGCTCATCAAGAAATCTAAATCAAAGCCTAAGAGATCTGAGAAAAAAGTTTTTTTTTAAAGAAGAGCCCTCATCATCATCAGATGTAAATCTTGACAATATGATCAAAACCATGGAAAGAATGATGGAAAAAATGTCTATAATAGATAGACAAGCGAATCCTTTAGTAAGGAATCTGAATTTTTGAGGCTAACAACAACAACTGTTCAGAAATAAGTAGTAAGAGTAGCAAAATCAGGATCCTCAGGGACAAGTAAGAGCTACATTTCAATATAATTACACTAAAGGGTAGGAAGAAGATGAAGAGGAAATTGTAGAAGCAAATCATTTCTTTGAAGAAGATGAGCTGCCCACCTTTCTGACTAAGGAAGACCAGTTTTCTGAAGAGTCTTTAATTCCAAGCAATCAACATCTTGTACTTGCAAGTGATGATCTATGGATAGTGCAAACTAAAGAATACTAAAGAGTATATCAGAATGCTCTTAGTCATTTGTAGAATAGTACAACATAAGGAACAAAAATGTACCTGTTACTTTGAATCTGAAGAGGCAGAATGCACAGAAAGATACAAAAAGCAAATAAACATCCCCTGCAAACCAAAATAAAGAAAAGGGGATTACCATACTGAGTCGAGATAAAACCAATGAAGACTCTACCAGCAATGTGAGAAAGGATAAGAATGTTCAAAGTGAAAGCCATAAGAAAGAGTCTCAAGCTAAAGGACAGATTGAAAAGAAGGAAATCACTAGAAAATAGGTATAAAATAAATCTAATCTATTAAGTTTAGAGAATGAAATTTCTAAGTTTAAATTTTCAATTCCTTTAACTAAATTAGTGAAGAATGATAATTACAAGTTTCAAATTGCTAAAATGCTGAAGGTATACCAAATGTCAAACACACTAAATGTTGTCGATGATGAACCTACAATTCTGTTTGGTCCACCCTGATAGGGAAGTCTAGAAGATAGTGAAATCCCACCTTTTTATCTTAGTCTCAAACTTCATGATTTCATCCTCCATAACACCATGCTAGACTCCGGTGCCTCGCATAATCTTATGCCAAAAGTAATTATGGAAAAACTAGGACTGAGTATCACACGACCTTATCATGAACTCTACTCATTTGATTCAATAAGAGTGAAATGTCTTGGCCTTATCAAAGATTTAGTAGTGTCCCTAGAACAAATTATGGCTAAGAATGTGTTGGTGGATGCAGTGGTCATTGATATCCCTCGTTGGTTTGGTATGTTGATGTCACAGTCTTGGTGAGAAAAGCTAAAAGGAACCTTACAAATTTATTTTTCATACGCTACTATTCCAGTATTTGGGAAGCTTAGAAAAAATTATCGGGAGAAGAAGATGAAATTCATGATCAATAACAAAGAAAAATTGATAAATCACCCCATACATTATGTACTTACTCATCTACATTCTTTCATTTTGTATAGGGATATGACTTCAGTAGATGATGATAGTCAACTTGTAGAAATTTCAGAAGTTTCGGATGTCATAAGTAGTGTGCAGAAAAATTTGATTGCTGAAGGAAAAGAGAAGAATGAAGAATGTTTTCAGCCTAAAAATTCTCTTGAAAGGATTGCTGAGTTAGTGCCAAAAACAGAGTTTGTTGAGACAACGAATCATCTTCCAACAGAAGAAACAATTCAACCTTCATAAGTTCTTTTTATAGATGAATAAAATGGTCTTTGGACCATGGAGGTTGACGGTTCGTTGGGAAAATAAGGAGTCGGGATTGGTTTCTGGATTCATGGTCCATTGCATCATTCATGTATAATTCTACGCAATGTAAGAATGAGTTCTTATATGCTAGCTTTTGATTTCTCAAACAATGAGGCGGAATATGAAGCATTAATTGTCGACCTCAAAATTTTGAAAAAAGTTGGGAGCAAAGAAAATTTATGATATGACGACTCTGAGTTGGTAATCAAACAAGTGAAATGGAAATACCAAGCCAAGCATCCAAGAATGAGAGCTTATCGCAATGCTGTCCTTGACATCTTAATTTTTTTTTTTTTTTCAGAATATACTTTGTCTCTAATTCCTAGACCTTAGAATGTTATAGTTGATTATCTTGCTATTGTAGCTAGTATGGTGGAGATTCCCATTCACTCCAATAGGTATTCAATTCATTTTAAACATCACCCTGTTGTTCCTAATAATATGAGATATTGATAGGTGTTTTGGGATGAAAAAAAATCAATAATTTTCTGTATATGGAAGATGAATTCCAAAATTCCTGCATTGATAATGCATCTAATATGAATGATCCAGAAATTGATGTAATTGAGATTGAAATATTGCAGCTGGAGGACAATAACATTCCAAGAGGTCTTGTACCTTTGGAACAATTGTTTGATCAACAGGATGTTGCCAAAAAGCCCAACATGGTTCCCACGAAGAAAGGTGTCAGTGATGTGAACATTAGTGTAGCTGACAAGCTTAAGGTGGTCAAATTATCAAAATGCTTATCTCCTGAGATGAAAAGTAAGTACATTACTTTGATGGAAGAATTTTCTCATGTATTTTCTTGGCACTATTCAGATTTGAAGGTGTATGAAAAGAACATCATTCAACACACTATTCTGTTCAAGCCGGATCAAAATCCATTTCATTAAAAACTGAGGAGGATTAATCCTAAGTTGTCTCCATCAGTTGAAAAATATGTAAATAAGCTTTATAAGTCTGGTATCATAGTTCCTATTCAATTTTTTGAATGGATATCAAATCTAGTGCCGGTGAGAAAGAATACCGGGGAGATTCATCTTTGCAATGATTTTAGAAATTTAAACAAAGTGTCCTTGAAGGACAATTATCCTCTTCCAAATATGGATCATATCCTTTTGAGTGTAGTTGGGTATTCCAGGTACAATCATATTTTGGTGCATAAGGTTAATTAGCTGAAAACAACCTTCACAACACCATGGGATACATTCATGTACACCAAGATTCCTTTTGGATTAAAGAATGCAGGAGCGACTTTTCAGCAGGTTGTGGACATAGATTTCACCAATGAAAAGGATGTATTTTTGGTTATTTATTTAGATGATCTCACAACTTTTTTCAAATCTGATGAAGACCATTTACATCATTTAACAATTGTCTTTCAGAAATGTAGAAAATTTGGTATATAACTTAATCCAACGAAGAGATTATTTTCCATCGAAGAAGGTGAGTTTTTGGGACATATTATCTCCAAGGATGGCGTTCGCATTGAGCTTGCAAGCATTCAAGCCATTTAGAAATCAGATTTCCCAAGGAACAAAAACGAAATTCATTCTTTTATTGGGAAAATTAATTTTTTTAGAAGATTCATCCCTAACCTCACTGAACATTTGAAAGAGATGACAAACATACTGAAAAAGGACAGTGAGGTAAAATGGTCTTTATATGCTAAGAAATCTTTCCTTGTATTCAAGTTTTCATTATCTACTGCTTCTACTATGATTAGTCGAGATTATACTTCAGATTTCATCATATTTTCATTCGCCTCTGAGCATACCTTAGCAGTTGTCCTAATGCAAAAGAAAGATCAGAAAAGTGAACAACATATAGCATTTTTTAGTCGAACAATAAGGGATGCATCACTAAAATACAACATAATTGAGACACAGGTTTTGGCATTGGTGAAATCTCTCAAAGATTTTCGAGTTTATATTCTGCATTCTCAAACTATTACTCATGTTCCCATAATGGGCATAAAAGAAATTATTATGCAGGCAGGTCCAGAAGGTAAGCAGCGAAAATGGAGCGCAACAATGTTAGAGTATGATTTGGAGATGAAGCCCTCAAAACTCATTAAGGGACAAGGTTTGGCTAAGCTCATGGATGAATCTAATTTTCCTGCACTAGATATCAATTTGATTGTTGCGCTTTCTGAAGAAGAAGAAGAAGACTCACAGTTATAAGTGTCTGACATGTTCACTTCATCTCCATGGTATTCTGACATTGTTTATGTGTTGTAGCATTTAAATCCTCCACCAAAAGTACCCACAGGTAAAACTAGATCCTTAAAGTTGAAATCTTCAAAATACTGCATTCTTGAAGGTATTTGGTTTTGGAAAGTCCCTAGGGGTGTGTTGTTGAACTGTTTGATAAAAATGAATCAAATGATGTAATGAGAGACTTTCGTAAAGGAGACTGTGGTGGCCATCATTTCTGGAAGAGTACAACATACGAAATTTTGAGCGCTGATTTTTATTGGCATACTATTTTTTCTAATGTATATAAAATAGTGATGAGCTGTCATGAATATCACATTTTCTAGGGAAAAAGAAAACCTTTTTCGTTATCCTTGCAGCCCATTTCAATCACAGCTCCTTTCCAACAATGGCATCTTGATTTTATTGGAAAGATCAATCCTTCATCATTAGCACAACACAAATGGATCCTAACAACCACATACTATTTTACAAAATGGATTAAAGAAATCCTAACCAAGCAAGCTACTAATTCTATTATCATTTAGTTTATTGAATCTAATATCTTGTCTATATTTGGCTGCTCACAAAAGATAATCAACGATAATGATGTCACTTTCAAGTCAAAGAAGATGGTGGAGTTTTGTGAAAAGTATCATATTGTATTAGGGAATTCCACTACTTATAGTCCACAAGGGAATGGTTTGGCTGAATCATCCAACAAATCCTTGATCAACATCACCAAGAAAGTTTTAGAAGCTAATAAGAAGAACTGGCACAAAAAGCTCATTAATTCTTTATGGGTGGACAAATTCAGTACTAAGAAATACATAGGTATGTCTCCTTTTCAGTTGGTGTATGGGTTTAGCACTGTTTTTCCTTCATCTCTTGCTATCCTGGTAATGAAAATTTTGCAAGAAATGGACAACGAAAAAAATGATATGTAGCGAAGGATAAATCAGATGATCCATTTACAACAAACTAGGCAGGAATTTTTTCAAAATACTTCTAAACTTCAAGAAAGAATAAAAAATATTTACGATCGCAAGACAGAAGAAGATAATTTCAATCTAAGGGATGTAGTTCTTCATTGGGATGTGAGGAATTAAGAGAAAGGAAAACATGGCAAGTTTGAAAATCTACGGAAAGGACCATACAAAATTTCATCTTTCAGAGGAAAGAATGCTTTTCTATTGGAGGAATTGAATTGAGGATATTATTCACGAGGAGCAATCAATGGTAGTATTCTCAAGCACTAGAATAATTGAAGAAAATTTTGCAGATTCTCAACACCATTGTATATACCCGTTTACTTTTTATGTTCAAGTGTCTAGGTGGCTATCATAGAAGTTTGAAGCTCAAGGAGAAGGAAATAAGTTTTCTTTGATTAGCTACTGCTTTTATTTTTCTTTCACAGTCATGTCATGTCAAATAGTAAGTCAATTTTCAGTTTCAGTTTAGTTTTCTGTGTTTTGGCTCCGTTTCCCAATGAATAAGGCTACTTGGCCTACGGTGTTCTTGACACCTCCAAGGAGATGCCATCCCTAGCTGGAGCCAATGCTAGTTTCGGCCTTGTTTACCTGTCACCAGTAATCAAATATGCTTTTACCATGTTTGTTAGGGGTCTCAAGGTCAACTTTTATCATGTCACCATGTTTTCAGAGTAAAATTTGGTCACTAGTTAGTTTGTCTAGGAATGTCTCTATTCTCTTAAAAATATACCATGTTAGTCGCCTACATCAGTTAGATGAGTGTATCATAATAAATAGAATGTCTTCCTCATAACAGTCATTATCATCACCATTTCACTCAATCTAATGTCTTCATTAGGTCATTACGGTTTCAAGGTCCATCTTCATTTCACGCATAAAATCCAACATATGATGAGTTGTGATAAGTAACTCTTTTCAATATTTGTTTATGAGATTTTGTTAGTGCTTCATGGTTACAATCTCAAGGTTCCAAAAGGAATAAGTTTCACTATTCAAAAATGTAAGAGAAGTTCAGATTTCAAGTCTCCAAAGCGGCCAAGTTTAAAAAGGTGAAAGTCATGTTTTGAAAAGGTATGTGGGGCCCATTTTCACTCAAAAGAAGATCATGCCATGCTTATAAAAGACCAAAAAATCCCAAACATGTTTCATTTTCATCCTCACCTCCTCTGTTCATTTAGCTCTCTCCTCCTTTGGTGAAAAAACACGGGTTTTATAACTAAAACTACAAAAATTATTCTGGGATTGTGCTTATGTGAACTATGCCACACTTCTGGAGGTGGCGCTACACTTGGATGAATTGCGTTATGCTTTGGAGTTGCACTTCTGCCAATGGTGCTGCTCTTGGGACAAAGTTGCCCAAAACTTGCCAAAACTCACCCAAATTCAAATTTAAGCTTGCATTCCTATTCTTTTCTCTCCTAAGTTGTTCAACAAGTAAGTCACATCATCTTACTCATTGTTTCCCTTTGGTAAAGCAAGTGCAAATGGTGTGTTTTGTTCATCTAGGGTTTATGTGAAATTTCATGCTTCAAAGCTAGTGCAAATGATTGTTTTCTTAGATATGACATTTCAAACTTTAAAATTTTCCATATCATACCTTTATATATATAAAAATTATCATTCATCCACTAATCAACTCATTTAATTTTAGTTGACCTCACCTTTTCACAAACCCTAGCTCATACCTATCATTTTGGACAATTTTCCTAGCAGTACTATTTTTAAATTCTCCTACTCATATTTCTCTCTCATTTCACTCCTTTCAAAATTCCTAAGTTTTCTACAGTCCCTTCCATCTCCCAAAATTCCTTTATCATAATCTCCCTTCCCTAACTCCCTCATTTCATCATTTCACTCATTCCTCATTGTTTTTGCATTTTATTGTTATCTACCTTTTTTTATCAAAATGGAGGGAGATTATTCACCGGCAGAAAAGAGAAACCATCATAAAGAAGGGAGGATCATGATGTATGAACCTACAACCTACAATGAAATCAACTCCTCACCATTCATTAAATAGTGCTTTGAAGATGTCAGTTTCCTATCCTTTTGCCAAAGGGTGGGTGAAGTAGGTTTCCATGAGTAGATCACTCATTAGATTACCACCAATTTGAAAGGGGTTTGAATTTACATTCTCCATAGTTGCCATATCTCTTACTACAGTGATACCTAATCATGTAGAGTATTGGCTCAAAGGCATGATCTTAGACCTTCAACAGTACCGACATTTCTTAAAATCATCCTACAAAGAGGCTCATTCACACATCATCCCATTCAGGTACCTATTGGAAATGTATACGACATTGATGAAGGTTGTAATGAAGTTTTTCAACTATGAAGGGAATATTTTTTAGATTGTATGGGTACCACATTAGGTTACTAATGCATTTCACAACTCTAAAACCTCTCAACATGTATAATTATCTATGTAGAAGCAAAGAGCGTCACCCTAGCCTTTTTCATCATAGCTTAATAAATATTGTAGTCCTCTATTAGTTGGCAGAAAGGGACATGGCATGGGATTCCTTAATAGAAGCAACTTTGCAATGACATGAAACTATTTCATTAGGTCATCATCCAGATACATCAACACAACAAATGGAGGTAGGTTCATCAATGAGATTAGAGGAAGTTCCCAAGGAACCTAAACCTGAAGTGACCATAATATATCAGAGAGGAAAAAGGCTTGTGTTTACTTCTCAAGTTGAGAAAGGGGCCACGCCTTCTACATCAACACAATATGGATCACATGTATAGGATGAGGAGCTAATTAAACATGATTTTGAATTAGTTGACCTCGGCGAAGTAGATGAACCTTCAAACTTGAAACAAATTATTAGAGAGAAATATTCCCAAGTCAGAGAGCTCATGGACAATATGTCAAGGGAAAGATACATCATTTCGTTCCTTGAGCAATAAAATATCCAGCTTAAGGTTAAACAACTAATCATGGAGAAAGAGAAATCCAAGGTGTTAGAGCAAGGCGACAAAGGTAAAGCATTGTTGGAGATTGGTGAACATGATGAATAGGGAAAATAAGTTGGAAAGAAGAAGCCAGAAACCAAGGGACTCAAAAGGGCATTGAAGAAAGAAAAATAACATAACCTACTAGATGAATACTTGGACAGTGAAGAAATAATTACCTTCGAGATCAATGATGATAGAGAGTATTGGCTAAGTAAGTTCAAAGAAAACCTATAACAGCTTGCTCACAAGGCTATTATAGACATTTTTGGGCACTGCGACCCCAATAATATATGTCCATAAACCAATGGCTTCTAAGTCCCTAAAAGTGTTGCTTCATGCCCTAAAGGAACAAGGTCAGCTGATTACATCAACTCCCAGAAGTTCTCCACAAAAAACTGCTCAGAACTGGTCGAAACTGGACCATACAGACTACCTAGTGTAGAGGGTGCGATGCATCTCACCTGCTCAGTGTAGAAAGTGTGATGCATACTAGAAAGCCCTTCTGTAGGGTGCGATGGGCGAGAGTAGACAAATGGCAAAGACAGTTTGCAAGGTGGATGATCATGGAATATTCTAGAAACTTCTCTTGTGACACTTGCCTCTCTGAATTCACCCAGGGATGAGTAAGAGATCATCAATATACAAGTGGAATCAAGAACTATTAGAGAGAGGACACTAATCAAAACCCGAAAAGCTGACTCACCCCCCTACAAACATCTATATATGGATCCCTCATCACAGAGATACGGAGGCTGGAATCTTGTATCTTGTAAGGAAGTGTTGTTGGTTTCCTAGTGCAATATCATAGTGTTGGGTGATCTAAGTTTTTCATGAGGTGAAGAAGGGATTTCATGCTAGGAGGATGACGCTAGGTCAGAACAGTGGGTTGTAATCCTCTTTGCTATTATTGAAATTAATAAAGCTATTCAAGTTTTCCTCCACATTCTTGTATGTTTGATGATATATGCATTTGTGTGGTCAATATATATCTGGTCCTATATTGTTTATGATTGTAGATATTTGTTCTTCGATAGTATTATGTTTCTTTGATTCCACAAGTGCTCTTTGAAGCTAGGTAACTGAAGAAGGAGCGACAAAGATCTATCAGAAGAGAGAGGAACCAAGAAAGGAACCAAGTGCAAGACTGAGGTTGGTGTCCTTTGTTCCCCTCTTATCTACTTCTCATAAAGGAAAGCGAAAGTAGTTTTGGTTTGCTTGTTTCTAAGATAGCTACCTCTCTTAGTGGGACTAGCAACTCCGAATGGACACTAGATTTCCCAATGACAAAATGGCGACTCCGTTGGGGAGAGAATAGCTTGTTTTCTTGTCTATATTTGTTTGTTTTATAAACTTACAAACAAAGCCTGAAGTCAAGCTAGATATCCTTCAAACTGCATTTACTATGCAAGTGCAAAGTAGATCAATGCTGCTACAGTATATCTCTGAGTTTTGTTTATAAACTGAACAATCAATTTGTGAACACTCTAATTACCCTGGTGGTGGCTGTAGTAACCTCATTAGATCAACCCCTGTGATTTATGTTTATTGAACATCACTTCCTCATCCTAAATCCCTGAACTGAGTTGCAAACTGTGATCAAGAACGAAGTCAAAGTCTCGTCCTGGTACCATCGCACCCTCTCTTCAAGGAAATTTGGATGCATTGCACCTCCCGTGTGCAGTAGGTATGATGCATCCTTGTTTCCCCGTGTAACAGGTGCGATGATCAGATAAGGCTAATTTTGCCTTCAGACTTTGGTTTTTCTTCACTCTCTTCAACTCTATTCATGAGTTTTGTTGTCTGTGATTAGTATACCACTATGGAAACCCCCTTCCTTTCCATCATTCTACCTTCATTGTGTAAAGAACTGTGAATGTTTTTGTGTATTGTGTGCCATTTTCAGTTCTCTTTTACAAAGAAGTAGCATAATTGAATTGTTGTTTCTTGATTTCGAAGTGTTGCAAGTGTCATTTTTAGTCTTAGAAAAGAATCCTATTGTTCTTGATGGTCGATTATACTGTTACTCTCGTATTTGATTTGAATTAATAGTTTTTCAAGTGTCAAAAACAATTTTCAATTTGAAATCACAAAGTGTCGTCATTATCTTCCATTAGTTTTGAAGAGAAATTTGTTAGTATTGTCACTTTGAAAAGATAATTCAGATTTGTACTCAGCATTATTTTTGTCATTCACATATTAAGAAAGCGGAAAACAAATACATGCATGTGCATTTGCATTTAGACTGCTTGTTGGTTTGATTTAGGACAATGCATCTAATGTTTCTCTGTGCTCTATGCTGAAAGAATCTCATTTCTCTTTCCTTAGTAGCTAGGAGTTTCATTGCAAAAGAAGATTAAATGATTGTTTATCATCTTAGATTGCATTTTAGGAATTATATATCTACATCACGTGGTGAACCTGAAAGGCAAATTTCTTAAGCAAGATCAACTGTAAAATAAATTCAATGAACATAAAAACGCTTTGGAACCTAATGCACAACATTTAGAAGTCAAGGCTAGAGACGTATTCTGGTGTCATAAAGCCTGGTAATTATCGCTTTCATTGCTGGTTGGGTGATTCCTCCTCTTTCAGATGATAAGTGCCAGTATGGACTTGTGCTCCCACGTACCATAGAGTATATATTTGGAGACCACAATAGGCTATATCCTTTATCCTTAGGAAGCCATGTCTGTCGCCCTATCGATCATAATGCACTGAACACAGCATTCGGGAAGATTGACTGCCGTACCGTAAAAATTATTTTGTAGTTTTGTGATTGGTTTGGTAATCCCTCTGTTTAGATTTCCAGATTAGTCTCTTTTATTCCTTTTCATACTCCTTAAAGGAAAAGGTCCATCTGAGCACTTGTCACTTCAGGGTCATTAAAAATCGAAGGTGACTAAAGTCATCTTTTGTTTTTTCTCGACTCTTAAAAATTGAAAAAACAAGTTGTGTCAAAGCATCTAAAATTTATTTTAATTGG
Organism: Pinus taeda; assembly: GCA_000404065.3. NCBI lineage: Eukaryota > Viridiplantae > Streptophyta > Pinopsida > Pinales > Pinaceae > Pinus > Pinus taeda. Next base: position 58,211 of record APFE031134377.1, read on the forward strand.
AATAATATCACTATTCCCACATTGGTCTTAGGTTGAGGAAAATGGAGTCTGCCAACCAAGGACTTCCCCTTGGAGGAAATCCTAGTTGGTGCACCTCATATGGCCACATTTTCACTTCCGGGATTGACGATTGGCTTGCCAATATGGCTCTTCTCGACCTTCGTCATTCAAAACACCGTGATTCTTGAACAATCAAGTCAGAAACTAGACGATACTAGAGTTATCCCCCAACCTTCTTCTTCATCCATTTCTCCTTCTACTCCTTCCTCTTCACTTGATGAAGCTGGTAAAGTTGAAAATCAAGTGACTAAGAAGGAGAAGAATGGAAGGAGAAGAAGGAAAAGAAGAAGAAGGAGCCAAAGGCAAAAAGGGGCAACCGTGCATTGTCTAGCGAAAATCCAAACACTCCACCATCCAAGCCTAAATATCCATGTGTCATTTGCAAAGGAGACCACTATCATCGAGATTGTCCTTGCATCCTTCGGATCTTAAGGGACTAGTCTCCTCGTGTGCCCAATCCGGTGTCATCAACCTCTAATCATGTTGAAAGTACACCGTCAACTAGTGAAACCGAAGTATCTTGACAGAAAAGGAAATGTAAATTTCCTTGCAAGCTATGTGAAGGCGATCACGTCATCCACCATTGTCCCTTCCTAGACGAAGCTAAAAGAGTCTTGGATAATTGTCCTACTTCACCACTGTAGCTTCCTCCTAGATAAAAGAAACTCTTTCCGAGTCCATCACTAGTTGAAAATATGACTGACATGCCATTATGGTCGGTTGAAGCATCTATCGTTGAAGATAAACCCTCTGAATCCACACTAGAAGAAACTAAAAAGGTCGAGGCAGCGATTGACCCGATCTTGCCTTCAGAAGGTCCATCTTCAGATGATACAGTCACTGAAGAGAATGAGAATGACACCATTGAAATTATTTTTGTAAACACAGACTCCGATGAACATAGGGGAAATCTACCCGTTCCTTTACCGCAAGAAGGAAGTTCGTCAGAGTCATATCCGCCAGTCTATTTGGTCCCACCTCCAAGCAACCTGGTAATTTCCTTCGGTTGGAATCTACTAGGCAGACCCTATTTACCGGCCAGTGTACCATTCTAAATCATTGTACAAGCTTACAGAATAGTCATGGTCGGTACCATCATAGATGAAAGGGCTTCTATGAGTATCCTTTCCTCAACTGCTTTGAAAGAACTTGGTTCGCCATGGCTTCTACCTGAGATGAGAAATTTGACAGGCTTCAACAAAGGAACCAATCGACCGTTAGGGATCCTTCCAAATATGCCTATTACTTTGAGAAGGAAAACTATTTATATGAATTTAATGGTAGTCCAAGGACCTCTAGACTATAATCTACTCCTTGGGTGCGACTATATTTATAGCATGGGAGCCATTGTCTCCTCACTTTTTAGAGTAATGTGTTTTCCGCATGAATGTCGAGTGGTCCAGCTCATAGACCAGCTTTCGTTCCCCGGCTCACACATAGCTAATAGTCAAATGCCATTCCTAAATGGTCTTTTCACGCAAGGAATGTCTCATCAATATCCAGTCTGTTCACCTGAAGAACGCGAGTAATTCGGGGGAAATGACTGAAACCCAGGGGGCATGCACCCTGGCCTGCTCTGACAGGAAAACTCTAGGTATAGGGTAGGTTTCTATGAAGGATATATGACTGGTCAGACACCCTTCCATATAGGAAGATGGGATTAGACTGGAATAAGATACATCCATTAGAAGGTATGCCTTTCCCGATAGAACAAATGTTTTGTCTGCAAATTGAAGGGTAACCTCAAAACTCTACTTCGATATACCTGGGGGCATGCAAAATGTTTTGCGTGCAAGTGAAGAGCGACCATTTATTCTCGTAGTTTGTAGATTCTCAACCCTTTAAACACATAGGATTGGTCGTTCCTAGCTTGCATAAAGAAAGGACACAGAGCAAAGCTTCGAAAGGTGCAATCTCCATAAAACTGGAATCTATCGATGAGATGTCCTTATTATATGACTGGCACGAGAGTTTTTATGTGAAGTTCAAGCTCATTAAAAATTAAACCTAAGGAATGAGCAAATGTTTCCCCCAGAGTTTAAGCTCATTAAAAAAATGAACCAATCTCTGGTAAATAACCATTGTGAATGCATTATCATCAGCTTTTGAGCCTTAGTTGTGTTCTCATCATCACCTCCAGTTTGTTTTAGCTGATCATACGCCTCTATTTGATTGTTTACCCCTTTTGAGGAACATCTACGATGAGTGATTCTGTTAGCCATCATTGTGACACTGTCGTGATTGGAAAATTCCAAACCTTACTTGGAATCAGGTGTTACCCGAAATTATCTCTCATTCCTCGAAAAACAAGTCTCCTTTAAGCTCTTTTCACCTGACTCGTAAAATATCAAAAGATTGTCGAGCGATTGGCCTCTCCAGCTCGTTCAAGCTACTAGAAGTGCTATCCCTCCTCTAGATTTTAATCTTTCTGGACCTGAGCGAGCGCTTCTCTTGTTCGGCTCGTTAAAACTATCGAAAATTCATCTCTTTCTATTATTTTATACTTTTTCGGACTTAAGGGATTATATGACGAAAAAGGATTAGTGGAGTTTCCTTTCTGTCCCCTTTCAGACTCTCTAAAATTGAAAAAGGACCGAGTTATAATTGTCGGTAAACTCGTTAAAATCAATAGCGACAAACTTGTCCATACAGACGAGAACGAGTTTCACTGTCGCTAGGCTCGTTAAAACTTAGTGACGGGTTCGTCCGAAGGGTGAATTATAGATCAAGCATATGTTATCCTCCTCAAGCTTAATAAAAATAAAGAGGTACTGGTCAACAATGACTGGGGAAAATTGGGAAGAAAACGTGAAGAAACTTTATTAGTAGCAAGTCGCTCTAGAACATGACACTTTCACTCCACGTCCGAGTCGTGTTGGGTTATTCTGTTCACCGGCCATATCACCATTGGTCCATCGCACCATCCATATTTGGGGTTAATGCTACCAATCCATTTCAAGTGTTACCGGTATGTTCAAGAGAAGTCGCTCAGAGAATTCACCTGTGTCTCATCCGTTGCAATACATTCATGCTCCATTCTTTCATGACCGCCACCTTGAACCCTGTATCATCAGATTGTTTTCACCTCCAAAATCATTTGCTCCATTCCATGTCATAGATGTGGGATTCATTAAGGCCCTCCTACGATGGGTCACTTCTTGTCGACATCAGCTCATTATCCAAGAAGTCGACCTAGGAACAACCCTTTCAGTACTTTGAAGCTTGCATGCCTCAATGGTAAGTTTCTCACTTCCAACAATAGGTTTACATCAATGGCCTTCGATTGAAAGATTTTACGTGGTGTTGATGCCAAGTCCCTTTTTCACACGACATGAATTGTACTATCGTACCTTGAAGGTCATCATCATTATCGGTGATTCCTCTCGTGCCTGTTAACAACTTACATCATTGGCTCATAATTAGGCGATGTCTTTCCATGTTCAACTCTAGAACATCTTTCACATGGATAGACTTGTATTCCGAGTGCAGATTGAATGAGTTTGAAGACCCCAGATCTAGTTTCATCCGTTCGGGCTGCGATATATTCAAGAACATAAAGACATCAAATTTACATCATTGTTGAACAGATGATCATCTGAATCAAAGGATGATGACTCCGTCTGAGTCATCAGTCTGCTACACAGATGGTTGTCTGTCCTATGTACATGAAAATGAATTTATAAAGCTAAGCATGGGAATTCCCACCTCATCTAGATTATTAAAAATATTATGAAGATAATGTATTGTATTGTATCTTATTACAGGTCGCCTTCCAGCTCGAAAAAACTTCGGATCCTCATGATAAAGCATTTCACCCGACATCACAAGATTAACGACCTCATGCTTTAGGGGGCAACTGTTATAGACATTTTTGGGCACTGCGACCCCAATCATATATGTCCATAAACCAAGG
>APFE031134377.1:62203-78940 GCA_000404065.3 Pinus taeda
GAATCTTCTAGACACTTCTCCTATGACACTTGCCTCTCCGAATTCACCCAGGGATGAGTAAGAGATCATCAATCTCCAAGTGGAATAAAAAACTATCAGAGAGAGGACACTAATCAAAACCTCAGAAGCTAACTCATCCCCCTACAAACATCTATACATGGATCCCTCATCACAGAGATCCGGAGGCTAGAATCTTGTATCTTGTAAGAAAGTGTTGTTGGTTTCCTAGTGCAATATCATAGTGTTGGGTGATCTAAGTTTTTCATGAGGTGAAGAAGGGCTTTCATGTTGGGAGGATGATGCTAGGTCAGACCAATGGGTTGTAATCCACTTTGCTATTCTTGATATTAATAAAGCTATTCAATTTTTCCTCCACATTCTTGTATGTTTGTTGATATATGCATTTGTGTGGTCAATATATATCTGGTCCTATATTGTTTATGATTGTGGATCTTTATTCTTTGATAGTATTATGGTGCTTTGATTCCAGAGGTGCTCTTTGAAGCTAGGTAAATGAAGGAGCAACAAAGATCTATTAGAAGGGAGAGGAACAAATCAAGGAACCAAGCGCAAGACTGAGGTTGGTGTCCTTTGTTCCCCTCTTATCTACTTCTCATAAAGGAAAGTGAAAGTAGTTTTGGCTTGTTTATTTCTAAGATAGCTACCCGTCTTAGTGGGACTAGCAGCTCAGAGCGAACACTAGATTTCTTGATAACAAACGCCAAGAGGGACAATCATCTATTGAGGCATATGGCCCACCACTATCAGACCATAAACATCATTTGTAACATGAGGCTCAAGCAAATGAAAAACAAGCTAAAGGAAACCCTAAAAGAAAAAATGAGAGGGATAAATTTGAGATGCTTGCTGCAGCATCCATGAGAGTATGACACACCTCATTTATCACTTCATCACCAATTTTGGGAGTTTTATAAGCATTTTTGGTTTTTTGAGAATCTTGGTGCAAATTTCATGAATTGGACTAGTCACAGAATTGTAGCGCCTTGGTGCTGTGCCTTTTCCTCATGGATCCAAATGACAAGTGGATTACATTTTTGGAAATATGGTGGCCTCCTCTAAAAACCCATTTCATCATATTTCTTATACAAGGCTTATATTTTGAGAAAAAAGAGAAAAACGTGTCAAAAATCATTATTCTGCCACTCTTTTTGACACGGGCTGCACTTTTGGAGACACCTTCGAACAATAAATTTTTGAAGGCCTTCCCATAGGTCATTTTCAAAAATTCAAGATGTGCTAGAAACTATATAGGAAAGGGTAGTTTACTGTTATCTAATATTTCAAATTTAACCTTCGGAAGGCACGTAAAGGTGGCCTCAACATTGGGGCTGCGCTTCTATATACTTCTGAGTTTTTATTTAAAATTTTCACTATGTAATTTCTCAAATTTTTAGTTTGACTTGGACAAAGTTAAACTCATGACGTCACTTCAGTAGTTCTAGGGTTAGATGATGTAATAATAAATAAATAGGCATGATAGGTTGTTTTTATGGTTAATTAGGCCTCATAAAGGAAGCGAAACTCGAATCAAAGTCTAAGAGAAGAGTTTATTTTTGACCTTCTCACTCTCACATGTTAGTTGAGAGAATCTTGGAAATAGTTCCACCACTTAGGAATTCGACTCCTGAAGGAGGGGAAGTTGTTTTATTAAGTCTATATATATCATTTCTCATTCAAAGAGAAGGGTTGGACTTCTAAGGAGATATTTGTACCTTATGCTTTCATACAGTTAATCAAGGAGTAGTTGCAGCTATTTTTCAGGAATACTTGTTCAGTGAGTTTGTGGTGTTGTTTTCTTTTAATATCAGTTTCTTATTGATGAATTCATCTCTCTTAACATGATTTTATTTCTTAATATGGTTTTCCTTACAGTCATATAGGCAACGTTATTTAGATTCAAATCTCTGTTTATGTGGAAAATCGTGTTTATGCATCTCTTCTTCTAGATTAATGAATTGATGTGAATACATCCTCATTATTATTTATTAAGCTTTTAGACCTATACTATATTAAGAAAATCTTAAGTTCACTACAAAACATTATATCTTGCTCCTCTTTATGCTTGCTACTGGAAACTCTTCAGACCTTAACCTAATTTATTTTTCTCATCCCTGGTCCAATAACCAAAAAACCGTAAATTTTCAAAAACTCAATGACAAACTATACATCTAGTCCAAAATCCATTTATTTTCCAACCATTGACTCGAAAATCCTTAGAGAGATCCCTCTCTGGTTTAGCAAGTCTAGTTGTTGAACTGAAAGTGGTTTGAGGTTACCCCTTTTGATCTCCTCCTCAGCCTGGGACATTGTAGAGGATAACATCCCCCATGAAATAGCCTTTTGTATGGAGAATCCTAGTTCTAGCATCCCTGAACACTTCCTCGGGTGAGACTGCAGCCTCGACTAAGATGTTTGTTTCTAAATGGGCTGATAATGTAGGGTTTTATTGGTTAGCACAACTAACTCTAAACCTAGGTCCAAGCCCCCTCAAGCCAACAAATCATTATGTTGCGGGGACCTAGGTTCAACTAACTCTAAACTCTGAAGCTTGGTCGGGGCCAAATCATTTTCTACAACTATGGAGAACAATGAAACTTTGGGAGTAAATGTCAAAACCTAACTCACCCTTCTTGTCAATATTATCATAAATTTGATCATGTATAGAAGATTTATCAGTATTAATAGTGAATATGCAGGACAAAAAAAACCAACAAGTGATGGAGAATAGTCAAATGATGATATCCAAGATGCGCGAAGACGATCCCAGTATCAAAATAGTCACACGAAGAGGTATAGCCACTGGTGAAGAAACGATCAAAGGAAAATAGCGAGTATCAGATCTATGGTTTTCAAGAGCCAGGGAGAAGATTGTTGGGTTTGATTTACATAAAGAAAAATATATGTTCATGGATGAAAGAAGAAGGTTTATGGATCCAGGTGCTTCTACATCTAAGAATCAGATGTCGTTAGTCCCATAAAAGGAGAAACTTGAAGAAGTTACTACGATGCATGTTTCTTGGAAAACTAATGTCTTGTAGAACGACTAGCCCTCTAGGTTTGGCAGCTACCCTAGAAACAATAGTTTAAAGAAATTCAACGATTTCTTCTATGTGTAACAGATCAGAGAAAGATAATGGAACCAACCTATAACATCCACTTAATCCCCTACTTGATCTCTCTCCCCCTTGACAGAGCTTGCAACTCCTCCCCGTACTTAAATTGCTTGGAGAGTACCTGCCCAAGTACATCAACAAAGAACCGTCAAAGCATCGTGATCTAGTACAACATAAATGTTACAGAATCAGATATATAATTAACAAATGATAGCATTCACATATGATAACATTCACAATTGCACAATCATATGGAAGAAAACTTGAATAAATTTATTAATAGAAGGGAGAATTACAACCCAGTTGTCTTATCCAACATCATCCTCTTGGCTTCAATCCCTCTTCACCTCATGAAATAGCAATATCACCCCAACAATACAATACTCTTTCCTCAGTCACAAATTATCAACACTTCCTTGCAATTCACAATATTACAGCCACTGGATCTCTTAGATGAGGGATCCATTTATAGATGTGTGCAAGGGTGTGAGTCATCCATGGGGTTTTGATTAGTGTCATTCCACTTGTTACAATTTGTTCCACTTGGATATTTCTTGAATCTCGTACTCATCCCTGCGCAAATTCAAAGAGGCAAGTGGCATAGGAGAAGTTTCTAGAAGATTCCATGAGCAACCACCTAGCAAATTGTCTCGGACATTTTTCCATCCTCGCCCATCACACCCTATAGAAGGCCTAATTATTATGAATCTCACCCTGGTAGTGTACCACTTAGTATGCATCACACTCTTCCAGTGGAGCAGTCAATATGGTTCAGTTTAGGCCATTTTTGTATGGTTTCTCAAATGGAACTTTTGGGGAATGATGTAATCAGATGACTATGTTCTTTTAGGGTATGAAACTACTCTTTTAGGTGTTGATAAGCCCTAGTTTATTCACATATAAGTTTGGGGTTGATGTGTCCAAATATGTCTATAATAGTTGCCCCTTAAAGCATGAAGTCATAAGTATTGATGTCGAGTGAAATGCTTTATCATGAGGATCCAAGTTTTCGAACTGGAAGGTGACTAGCATATGTTACAATATAATACATCATCATAATATAATTTTCATGATCTAGCTGAGGGAGGCATTCCCATACTCAGCTTTATAAATTCATTTCATGTACATAGATCAGATAGTCGTCTGTAGATGTAGACTGGTGATTCTTCAGATGTAGAGTCATCATCCATGGTTCAGATGACCATCTATGCAGCACCTTTGTACATTTGATGTTTTTATATCACTGAATATATTGCAGCCTAGATGGACGAAACTAGATCTGGGGTCTTCAAACTTGTTCAATCTTCGCCTGATGTACAAGTCAATCCATGTGAAGAGATGTTCTGAAGTCGAACATGGAAAGACATCGCCTAATTACTAGCCAATGATGTAAGATGCTAACAGACGTGAGAGGAACCATCGATAATGATAATGATTCTCAAGGTACTACAGTACAATTCACATGGTGTGAATATATGATCCAATGTTGAACAGCATGCAAAATCTTTCGGTCGAAGGCCATTAATGTCAACCTGTCACCGGAAGTGAGAAACTTGCCATTGACATATGCAAGCTTCAAAGCACTGAAAGTGTTATTTCTAGGTCAACTTCTTGGATACTGAGCTGATCTCAAAAAAAAGTGACTCGTCATAGAAGAGCCTTAATGTATCCCACATCTATGACATGAAACGAAGCAAATGATTTCTGGAGGTGAAAATGAACTAATGACACAAGGTTCAAGAATGGCGGTCATGAAAAATGAAGGTTGGAGGTATCGCAGTGGATGAGACATTAACTGAATGGTGGTTTCTCAACTGAATGAATTCTCTTGAACATGTGGGAGACACTGAGATGAATTGGTAGCATTAACCCCAAAAGATGGATGGTATGAAATACCAATGGTGAGATGACCGATTAACGAAATAACCCAACCCAACTCAATAATGGAGATGAAGTGAAAGTGTCATGTTCAAGAGCAACCTGCTACCATAAGTTCTTCAAGTTTTTTCCCCTTTTCCCCAGTCATTTCTGATCCGTACCTGTTTATTTTCTGTCAATCTTGAGAAGGATAACATATTCTTGTTCTATAATTTTCCCTTTGGGCAAACCTGTCACAATGTTTTAACGAGTCTAGCGACAATGAAACTCGGTCTCGTCTAAAATGGACAAGTTTGTCACTATTGTGTTAATGAGTTTAACGACAAGGATAACTCGGTCCTTTTCATGTTTAGAGAGTTTGAAAAGGGACAGAAAGAAAGCTCCATAAGTTATTTTTCATAAAATAATCCCTCAAATCCGAAAAGGGATAAAATCATAAAAAGGGATGACTTTTTCATTCACTTTAACGAGCCGAAAAAGACAAATGCTCAACCTTTTTGTAAGATAATCCCTCGTGCCTGAAAAAGTATAAAATCATATAGGAGGGATGACTCTTCTGATCACTTTAACGAGCTGAAAAAGACAAGTGCTCGACAATCTTTTCATATTTAACGAGTCTGAAAAGGGTTTAAAGGAGACTCGATTGTTGAGGAACGAGTGGTGTCTAGGGTAACAATTGGTTCCTGGTGAATTTGAAACTTCTCAAAACATGATGAATTCTATGAAGAGGTTGGCTAACAAGACCACTCATCACAACTATTCATCAAAAAGGGTAAAACAACCAAGTGAAAGCATATGATTGGCCAAAGGGATGGTGGTGATGGGATGTACACAACCAAGGTTCAGAAGGCTGACAGAATGGCAATCACAAAGGTTAATTACCTGAGGGTGGGTTCATTTTTTGACAAGCTTGAACCATCAGGGAACTATGCTTGGATTCAGTTTCATTTTTACACAAGCTTGAAATGAACAAACTATTCTTGGAGTTAGTTTCATTTTTACACAAGCTCGAAGTGACAAAACTATGCTTGAAAAACGGTTGGCATGCCCCCAACATGATGAAAAGGAGAGTCTCTTGTAACCAGATGGAAGTCATTATGGTGAAGCAGAATGGCTTCATCCAGAATAGACAAATGTGAATGGTGTGATAGACCAATCACGTAACCTACAAGGAAACTTATCTTGACCACTAGGTGCATGCCCCCCCAAGCTTCATTACATTCACTAGACTACTCATGGTTATCGGGTGGATGGAATGGAGATTCAAGTGATACCGTTGATGTAAATGGACCATTTAGGGATGATGATTGACTTGGAGCTATGTTTGTATCGGGAAATTGAAGCTAGTCAATGGCGACTATCTTGCCTTCATGCGGGAAACTCATCACTCGAAAGAGTGTTGAAACAATAGCTTCCATGATTTAAACATAGTCGTGCCCAAGAAGTAAATTGTAATCTAACGGTCCTGAGGCGACCATCATGTTCAAATGAACGGTTTTCCCTCCCAAAGTGATCGGTAACTTAGGAAGGATCCCTAACAATCGGTTGGTTCCTTTGTTAAAGCCTACCATATTCTATGTAACGGGCATAAGTGGTGGTGAACCAAGCACTTTCCAAGTAGTTGAGGAAAGGATATTCACTGGTGCACCTTCATCTATAATAGTGCCAGAAATGATCATTTTACAAACTTGTATTATGATCCCGAAAGGTATATAAGAAGGAATGCGGGATCTTGCTAGTCGATTCCAGTCAAAGGAAGTGACTAGACTACTTGGAGGGGGTACCGAAGAAATGGGTAAATTAACCCCCCGAGTTATGAGAACTGGAGGGTTTTCCCCCTATCTAAATGGAACAAGCAGATTGCCCACAAGTTTGTTACAATCTCAAGTACAAAAAAGAACTTGAACAGTATCATTTCCACTCTCTTTGGGAAAGGTACGATCTAGTAAAGGTGAAATTGGGTCAGTTGTTACCTTGTCCTGTTGAATTGGGATGGGTACAGACTCATTGGATTCACTTTCAGAGAGGGTGGTTTCAACTGACAGTTGATTTAAGTCAGTCAATTTTTCAACTAGTGAAGAACTTGGGGAGAGTTTCTTGTAGCCAGATGGAAGTCGCTGCGGTGAAGTAGGACGGTTATCGAATGCTATTTTGGATTCATCCAAAAAGGGACAACGGTGAAGGGAATGGTTACCTTCACATAACTTACATGGAAACTTAACCTTTCTCCTGTGTCCATGAACTTTACTATCACTAGTTGAAGGTGTGTTACCAAAGTGATCTCCAGAAGATAATGATACGGGATGGTGTGAACGGGAAGACCATTCTTTCAAGATCTGAGGAAAACAAGGACAATCTCAATGAAAATGGTCCCCCACACAAATTATGCATGGAAACTTACTAGTATCACTACCTTCACCAAGCGAGGAGGAAGAAGGGGAGGGGGAAATAAACGAGGAAGAAGGTGAAGGTTCAACTTGAAGATCAATTGTAGGCTGATTTGATTGTGGAGAAATCACGGCATTTTGAACCACAGAGGTTGAAAACAGCCATACCGGTAAGCCAATGGTGATTCATGGAAGGGACAATGTAGCCATATAAGGAGAACCAATATTTTCCCAAGAAGGAAATAGACTAGAATTCCCCTCAAAAGGGATTCCTTGATTAGTGGATTCCGGATTTGTCTCCATATATCTCAACCTAAGATCAAGTAAGGACCGCGGATGTTATTCCGAATTCAATTTATTTTAATGATGCTTTGACACAACTTTTCTTTTTCAGTTTTTAAGAGTTGAGGAAAAGCTAAAGATGACTCTAGTCTCCTTCGATTTTTAATGAGCCTAAAAGGACAAGTGCTCAGATGGACCTTTTCTTTTAAAAAATTGAAAAGGAACAAAAGTAACTTCTCTAGAAAATCTAGACAAAGAGATTACCAAACCAATCGCAAAACTACAATATACACCTTGGTGATAAATTAAAGAGAAATTACCAAGGACTTATGTACGTAAGTCAATCTTCCCGAATGCTATGTTTAGTGCATTGCGATCAATAAGGCGACAGACTCAACTTCCTATGGATAAAGGATATAAGTCTATTGTAGTCTCCCTATATATATGCGACGGTATGGGGAGCACAAGTCTGTGCTAGCACTTGTCATATCAAGGAGGTGGAATCACCCAACCTTCAATGAAAATGATAGTTACTAGTTTTAACGACGCTGGAACACGTCTCTAGCCTACACCTCTAGATATGTTGCGTTAAGTTCCAAAGCATTGTTAAGTTCATTGAAATTTATTTTAGAGTTGATAATGTTTAGAGTTTGCCTTTGAATGGTTCACCGCATGATGATGATTTTGAAATTCCTAAAATTCAATCTACAATGATAAACAATCTTTGTTTATTTTAAGCAATGAAAATCCTAGTTACTAGGGAAAGAAGACTACAATTCCTTCAAACAAAGGGCAAAGAGCACACACTAGTGTATTTTCCTAAATAATTTTTCACACACAAACTAAAAAAAATGCTAAATGCAAATGCACGTATTTGTTTATGTTCTCCTTGACATGAAAAATGCCAAAAAGGAAAACTAAATGAGGCAAAGATCTGAAATATTTTACTCAAAATGACATTTTCGACAATTGTTTCTTCAAAAGAGAAAGGAAGACTCCATGACACTTTTCAATTTTGAATAAAAATGCTTTCAACACTTCGAATAAAAAAAAATTAAACACCCTACATGAAGAAAAATTCAATCGACTATCAAGGGAAGGAAGAATCCATGATACTTCTCTTTTTGACACAAAACGACAATTACGACACTTTTTTCTCTTTTTGACACAAAACCATAATTACGACACTTTTTGTACCAAAGTGACAAATCGATTTAAACAACTTTTCAACAAAGGATTGGAAATGATGAAAAAACACAAAAAAACATTCACTAATGCTAATCTAATGGAGGCTGATCTATGTGATGCATGTGGGCTTCAGTAAGGAGGCACAGTTTCATAAGCAACAAACAAATAAACAAAACTGAAAACAAGGTCAAAAACCCCCAATTTCTAGAATGGAAAAAGAGTTTAGTCATTCATTGCATCTGGGCTTCATAGAAACAGGGATGCATCACACTTACTACACTCGAGAGGTACTATGCATACTGGGTTACAGTGAAAGACAATGCGATGGTCCAGGGAGTGCAACTGAAGTGGGTTTTGGCCTAGATGTGCAACTGTTTTTAATGAGTTAAGCTAAGTGTTGATGAACAGTAAAGAGCAAAGTATAGAGGAATGTCTTGAGAAGTTGTTGAGCTACCAAAAGGACATCTAGATGTGCTTGTAAGTCAAATTTTTAATTCATAAACTAAACTAGAGATTGACTGAGGCAACATTCATCTACTATGCAATTGCAAAGCAAGAGCAGTTCGAAGGCTACCTAGCTGACTTCAGGCTCTGGCTATAGATTATAAAACAAACAATAACAAAAAACAAACATTTTTTCTTCCCGAGCGGAGTCACCAATTCGTTTATGGGAAAACTATGTCTTATCGAATGACTAGCCCTCTAGGTTTGGCAGCTACCCTAGAAACAACAGTTTAAAGCAGTTCAACAATTTCTTCTATGTGTAACAGATAAGAGAAAGATAATGGAACCAACCTGGAACTTCCGCTTAATCCCCTGCTTGAACTCTCTCCCCGTTGATAGAGCTTGCAACTCCTCCCTATACTTAACCCGCTTGGAGAGTACCTGCACAAGTACAGCAACACAGAACTGTCAAAGCATCGTGATCTAGTACAACATAAACATTACAAAATCAGATATATAATGAACAAATGATAGCATTCACAAATGATAACATTCACAATTGCAAAATAATATGGAAGAAAACTTGAAGAACATTATTAATAGAAGGGAGAATTACAAACCAGTTGTCTGACCTAGCATCATCCTCCCAGCTTCGATCCCTCTTCACCTTGTTAAATAGCAAGATCACTCCAACAATACAATACTCTTTCCTCAATCACGAACTATCAACACTTCCTTGCAATTCACAATCTTCGAGCCTCTGGATCTCTTAAATGAGGGATACATTTATAGATGTTTGAAAGGGTGTTAGTCATCCATGGGGTTTTTATTAGTGTCATTCCACTTGTTGCAATTGGTTCCACTTGGAGATTTCTTGGATCTCTTACTCATCTTTGGGCAAATTCAGAGAGCAAGTGGCATAGGAAAAGTTTCTAGAAGATTCCATGAGCAACCACCTAGCAAATTGTCTCGGACATTTGTCCATCCTCACACATCGCACCCTATACAAGGCCTAATTAGTATGCATCGCACCCTGGCAGTGTACCACTCAGTATGCATCACACTTTTCTAGTGGAGCAGTCAGCATGGTTAAGTTTAGGCCATTTTTGGATGGCTTCTTAGATGGAGCTTTTGGGGAATGATGTAATCAGATGACTATGTCATTTTAGGGTATGAAACAACTCTTTTAGTGGTTGATGAGCCCTAGTTTATCGACATATAATTTTGGGGTTGATGTGCCCATATGTGTGTATAACAATGTAAGATTTAGATCCCACGATATTGAAATTGTTTATGTAGACTTGCATGAAGTTATTATGGGATCAAGAAGGTAGTTGAAGGATTGCAAGAGATAATAGATAACTGTTCCTACAAGGATAAGATGTGACTAGAATAATGGGCACTCAATAAGGTGAACCAAATTAAGAAGAGAATTGGTAGGGAGATATGGTTGATAGCACAGATTGCTGATTTCAAAATGGAGTAGGTAATCCTAGACTTGGGCTCTGATGCTAATGTACTACCAAAGAAAACTTGGGAACGAATAGGGAAACCTAAGTTACAATGTTCATGTTATGAGACTAGCTCACAAAAAGATAGAAAAGAGAGATCAACGCCTTAGAATTTAGCCTCTTCGAGGGGGAAACCTCCTTTACATTACACAAATGAACAATTCTTGTATGATACAAATGAAAATACCTCCTTTCTATATATAGGAGTCTAAGGGGTTATAATATAATCAGAGCTGACATAATAATAATAATTTAAGGGCACAATAATAACAATAGTGGGCTTCTATGGGGAAAATAGTAACAATATGGGCACTACATGGGTACATCAATATAATAAGGGGGGTTGTACCAATAACAATAAGGGGTTACACTACTAGTATAGGGGCCTAACATCCCCCTCTCCTTCAAAAAGTGTTGTCCTCAACATTTGAGTAGTTCTTGATGCTTCTGTATAAAATTCTTGTCCTCCCATGTGGAATGTTTAGTAGGTAAGTTCTTCCACTTGATGAGATACTCTGAAATTGATCGATTTCATAGCTGTCAGGTTCTTATTTCTGTGACTGCTCCCGGTTCCAATATGATTTTTCCTTCCTCTTCAATTTCTGGCAATATTGTTTGAATTGGGATCTTTTGTAATTTTTGAATAAGTGGCCATACTTCTTCATCCTTATTCCATTCATCCCTTGCTTCGTTTATCCAATCTGGTTGGATAATAGAAATAGCACAAAACAATGCTTCCACATCCTCATCGTTTCTTGAGAGTGCATCTGCAACAAAATTTTTATTCCATTTTCTGTAGATGATGTCAAAATCATAACCCAACATATTGGTGACACATTTTTTCTTTTCTTCTAAAGATAATAGTTGTTCTAAAAAGTATTTAAGACTATCATGATCCATTTTGACCTTGAAGAGTCTTCCCATTCGGTGAGGTCGCCATTTTTTAAGTGCATGTAGTATTGCCAACATTTCCTTCTCATAAATAGCTTGCTTGAGATGTAGCAGTAAAAATACCCAATCACCTACATCAAAAAAAATTTCACTGCGATGTTGATCTACCTGTTGTTTCGTTTGAATTTGCACCGAAGTGGTGTTATCCTTTAAAAGTTGGAGAACTTGTTGTTGATGCTCGACGTGATCTTTCACTGCTTGAACCTTTTTCTTCTTGATATGTCCTTCTATCTCTAGAGTTTGAGGAGTCGTAATTTCTTCCAATGCTTTACAAGATATGGTCAGATTCATTTCTTGATGCTCGATGTGATCTTTCACTTCTTGAACATTTTTCTTCTTTCTATGTCCTTCTATCTTGATAGTTTGAGGAGTGGTAATTCCGACGAATGAATTACAAGGTATGGTTGTATTCATTTCTTCTTTCTTTATGTGATGTTTCACTTCTTGCACCTTTTTCTTCTTGATATGTCCTTCTATCTTGAGATTTTGAGGAGTGGTAATTCTTGCCAATGATTTACAAGAGATGTTCTAATTCATTTCCTCTTTCTCTGGGGCTCGGTCCTGGCGTATATCCTCTTATTTTGATGTTTCTTTATCCTTTTCTTCCTCCTCTTCATATTCTGTGTAAAATAATTTCTTCTCATCACACTTATGACCTTTAGTGCATTTGCTATCACAATTGTGACAAAGCCCTTTTTCTCTTTTTTCTTCCAATTGTTGTGGTGTAACCCTTGTAGGTTGTGGAAGGCTCGGAGAAACAACACTTCCATCTTTATAGTTTTGAGGGGTAGACTTCCTTGTTTCCATAATTTTATTTTCCACTATTTCACAAAACCCTTTGACTCTTTCCAATTGTTGTGGTGTTTCTCTAAAGAAGATGTTGCTCTTTGTATCCTCATAATGTGCTATCATTTCCTCCATGAGAATTGACCACGTAACAAGTTGTTTACAAGAACAAAGCCCTTTATACCATAAAAATTGACTCGATTCTAAATATGAAGATGCAATACATACCTTTTGTAACAGTGGTACACCATGTAGATCAAAATATTGCTCCATCTGAAGTATCCAATTTACCGGATCCTTGCCATCAAAATTCTTCATATCACCTCTTCTTGATTTTAAGAGCTGGATTTTGAAATGACTGTAACTCTGTAATTTCAGATCTTCCAATTCTGAAATCACGATTTGCAGTAGCCCTTTGTGTCCCCTTTCCAATGCCACTATTCTGATCCAAATTGGATTCTCCAAAGAAGAGCTATGCCAAATCTCCCACGGTGACCTGATTATAGACTATTTCAGTAGAGTGAACTTGTATGACGTTCCACAAGTCACTATTTTGACCTTTGGCTATGTAAGATATATATATAAGAAACTATATTCCATCCTATTTTTGTACCTTCTGATGAAATTGCAATCTGATGCTCAAAGAGAAGTTATGATGATTTTCCCCAGGTCACTTGTTTGGAATGTGATTCAGGAGTCTGCAAAAAGACCAACTTCCTGAGATCATATCTCAGCAAATATATTGCGAAAATATCTGAAATTTGGATCCAAGGTTCACTGCGATTTTCTTTCAAATGGGTTTTTTTTTAGCTTTTGAAATGTCGCAGAAAAAAACTTATAGCGAAAATTCCACGATGACCTATTTGGAGAAGAGAAACCCTAGAATCCAAAGCTCTGATACAAAATGTTATGAAACCAGCTCACAGAAAGATAGAAAAGACAGATCAACGCCTTAGAATTCAGCCTCTTCGTGGGGGTAACCTCCTTTACATTACACAAATGAACAATTCTTGGATGATACAAATGAAAATACCTCCTTTCTATATATAGGAGTCTACCGGGTTATAATATAATCAAAGCTGACATAACAATAATAATGTAAGGGCACAATAATAACAATAGTGGGCTTCTATGGGGCACAATAGTAACAATATAGGCGCTACATGGGTACATCAATATAATAAGAGGGGTTGTACTAATAAAAATAAGGGGTTACACTAGTAGTATAGGGGCCTAACAGTTCACCAATTCTGTTGCTCATGCCGAACCAACAAAAGATAATTCCAATGGGTTTCCTTCATGGATAACTGAAGATATTGAAAGCACGAGTGCAGTGGTAGACATTGAAGTTATTTAGATATTAGATGATAGTAATCCATACCCAACATTTCTTGGGATTGATTGGCCCTTCAACATGAACACAATCATTAATTTAAATAACCAAAGAATTTTATTTCAAAATTATGATCTTCGAGTGATTGTTCTGTTGGATCCAGCAGAAGGTGCATGATACATAGAACCAGTCCATGATTGTTAAGAATATGAATTCATTGCATACATATATAAGCTAACTATGCGAAATGAATATTGGATCAATCACACTAGGGATGGAAGGATCAGCTAGGAGAATGACAGTTCCTGCCAATCAGATTCATATGAAGAGTTAGAAAACTAGCAGAATCGAGTGTATGAGGTCTTTACGATGCAATGTAATAAACTTAAAAAGTCGCTACATTGTATATCTACTGAGGTACATAAGTTACCTTATTATGATGGTTTGGATGATGTCAATATGTTTCTTTACCATTTTGAAAGGTATGTCCAAGAGGAGCATCAGTTTGAGGCCTTAGATCTAGCGTTCAGAGCCATGTTTTCAAGATGGTGGGGTACAGACAAGGATAAGTTTTTTGTCTGGATGGAATATCATAGAATGATGTGGTTAAGGTTTGTCTACGCAAATGCCTGACTCACTAAAAAGTACACATGAAAGGATGATCTATGCGAACATCTATCTCGATGGACTAAGACATGGGGTGAGGTGCCTCAACCAGAGTGGGTGCATATCTTCATCCATACCTTGGATGTTATCCCAAGGAAATTGTATTTAGAGACAAAGCTGTGCAATGGGACTATCGATTAGGATGAAATGAAGGAGAGTTTCTAGCTGACATTTAGTTTTAAAGATGGGTTCAAATGCATTGATGAAGTGCTTTAGGAGATTAAAGTAGCAATATTCTGAACTCTCACAGAGCCTATCACTTGGATACAACCTAACTAAAGTACACAGTTGTGACATGCTTTGGAATGTTATAATATTACTATAGTAGAAGGCAATAAGGATCTGATGATTATTAATATCCCTGAGTCAGAGGGATAGCGCAAAGTTATTGGACCTGATGTGGAGATCCCTGATATCTCACAATCGTCATGCACAAAACAGGTAAATAATGGTTCAGAAGAAGAACGAAAATTCGTGAACATTGGCGACTATTGGGATGAAGACAAAGTGGATAAGGTCATTAAATTATTACATGAATATTAGGATTTATTTTACATGAATATTAGGATTTATTTCGAACTAATTTCTCTGACTTGAAGGGGATAGTAGGAGATTTGGGTATGATGAAGATCAATCTAAAACCATATGCAATGTCGTTTACGAAGTGCCCATATCGGTTGAATCCCAAATAGAAGGAAATAGTAAGAGAAGAACTTAATAATATGCTTGTGACATGAATAATTGATCCTATAGAAGAATTAGAATGGTTCAGTCTTATGGTGGTCCAGGAGAAGAAAATGAAGGGTGATATCAAGATTTCTGTTGATCCATTTCCTACACCTTTTACATATGAAGTTCTAGAAAATGTTAGTGGGTGGGAAGCTTACTCATTCATAGATGGATTTTAGGGATATCACCAAATTAAGATTGCACCAGAGGATAGAAGCAAGACTACCTTTGCTACATGATGGGGTCTTTCCATTATCCAGTCATGCCTTTCAGGCTAAAAAATTATCCCGTGATATTGTCAAGGGAGGTAGTCGCAGTGTTCAAGAAATTCATTCATAAATTTTTGGAAGTCTACTTCAATATTTGGACACTATTTGGGCTAGTCAAGAAGCATGTCTCTAGTCTACACCTAATGTTGGATACATGTAGAAAGTATCATATTTCCTTGAATTTGAAGAAATACATTTTTTCTGTACCTTATGGAATACTTTTGGGAAATGTTGTTTGTAAGAAGGGATTGATGGTAGACCCCACTAAGATCGTTGTAAATAAATTTGGACCCCCCTAAGAACATAAAGAAGTTATGCATATCCCCGTAGGGCCTATGAGTAGATCATTGTGCCCATGGAGAAGTTGTTTAAGATGGATGATACGTTCTTTTGAGACAATGACTATCAGAGGAAATTGGATATTCTGAAAGAAAAAAATGGTTACGGGACTAATCCTAGTATTCCTTGATTGGAAGAAGGAATTGCATGTGCATGTGGATGCATCTTGTATAGTGTTGGGAGCTGTTGGGTTGTGTTATATTCTTTCCACATAGTTAACAAGGGGTTTGAGGGGTACCCGTAACCCCACTTTATGGCGTCCGGGGCAGCGCCCCAGCAAATTTTGCCTTTGGACCCTATGTTAGGTTGGGCGGACCCACCTATGGTTTTGTGCATGATTTTCGCACATGTTTTTTTGACGCGGTTGTTTTTGGTCCATGGTATTGGATGCTTCGGCGTGTATAAATATGTATTGTAACATTGAAAGGAACATAATGAAAAATCAAGCTGGTGGTCCCCATTTTGGGATCTAGTGGGAAAATCTATGTGCATGTGTTTTTATGTGTTATTCTCTCGCATTGTTATTTTTCTATGATTTAGAATTCGTATGCAGGTAATTTCTGTACAGGGTTAAAACCTACATTTGGTATCAGAGTTGTTTTGGCTTCAAGGGGATGCCTTTGTTACTGAGAGGTTTTGCTCAGGCCTGTGGTAGACCCTGTTTAGTGGGAGATCTGCGAGATTGATTCTGGTGGTGAAAGAAGATGGTGAGCAGTGGGAAGATAGAGATTGAGAAGTTCAATGGTCAGAGTTTTGAGTTGTAGAAACTCAAGATGGAGGATCTGTTGGTGGATAAAGATCAGTGGATCACGGTAGATCCGGGTACTAAACCAACAGGAG
>APFE031134377.1:83240-112623 GCA_000404065.3 Pinus taeda
TGGAAATTAAAGGAGATCGGGCAAAGAGGAAGCTCTGGTTAAACCAGAGGAAGTATGTCGAGACAATATTGCAGAGGTTTAATATGCAGGATAGTAAACCGGTGAAGGTTCCTATTCTTGTAGGTTTGAGGTTATCTGCTGAACAGTGTCCTAAGACACAAGAAGAGGAAGAGGACATGTCCCGTGTTCCATATGCAAGTGCAGTCGGTAGCTTGATGTATGGTCTGTACTAGACCAGACATTGCACATGTAGTGGGAGTATTGAGCAGGTTTATGTCAAAACCAGGGAAGGAGCACTGGGTAGCAGTGAAGCGGGTTTTCATGTATTTGTGTGGTACTAGTGATTATGGTTTGTGCTACCAAGGAAGACCAGGATTGGACAGAGTGTTGGATATCCGTGGCTTTGTTGATGCAGACTGGGCTGGAGATCTGGATCAGAGAAGATCTACAAGTGGGTATGTGTTTAACCTATTTGGAGGTGCAGTCAGTTGGATGAGTAAGAAACAATCTGTAGTGGCACTATCAACTACAGAGGCAGAATACATGGCAGCCACTCATGCAAGCAAGGAAGCAGTTTGGTTGCAGAGATTGTGTTCAAGTATGGGGTTAGTACAGGGAGCTATAAGGATAGACTGTGATAGCCAAAGTGCAATTTTCTTGGCAAAGAACCCTGCTTATCATTCAAAGACAAAGCACATTGATGTTCAGTATCACTTTTTGAGGGATATGATAGAAGAAAAAATGGTGTTGCTCGTAAAGGTGGACACTTTGAAGAATACTGCAGATGCATTGAAAAAATCTGTGAGCTCTAAGAAGTTCTCTTGGTGTAGAGAAACAATGGGTGTTTCAGGGCTAGAAAAATGACTAACCTCTCTTGTGGCCCCCTATGGAAAGAAAACAACAAGTGGGAGATTGTTGGGTTGTGTTATATTCTTTCCACATAGTTAACAGTGGGTTTGAGAGGTACCCGTAACCCCACTTTATGGGGTCCGAGGCAGCACCTTGGAAAATTTTGATTTTGGACCCTATGTTAGGTTGGGCGGACCCACCTATGGTTTTGTTCATGATTTTCACACATGTTTTTTGGACGTGATGGTTTTCGGTCCATGGTTTTGGACGCGATGGTTTTCGGTCCATGGTATTGGATGCTTCGGCATGTATAAATATGTATTGTAACATTGAAAGGAACATAATGAAAAATCAAGCTGGTAGTCCCGGTTTTGGTATCCAGTGGGAAAATCTCTGTGCATATGTGTTTTTATGTGTTATGCTCTCGCATTGTTTATTTTTTTGTGATTTAGAATTCGTATGCAGGTAATTTTTGTACAGGGTTAAAAACTACAGGAGTTGTCTTAACTCAACTAGGGGTAGGAGATATTGATCGCCCAATTTCATTTTCCAATGGAAAACTGTCGAAGGCGAAGAAATATTATTTTGCAACTGAGCACAAAGGGTTGGCCATGGTATATGCGCTAGAAAAATTTCACCATTATCTATTAGGTACACAATTTAAAATGTACATGAACCATTCTACTTTGAAGTACCTGGTCAATGAGCCCATGTTGGATGGTAAAATCTATAGATGGTTACTTATTTTCCAGGAGTATGATTTTGAAGTGATAGTTAAGCCTAGGAGATTGAATGTTGGACCTGATCACCTCTCTCACATCAAGAATGGTGAAGATCCCACTAATTTTGATGAAGGATTACCTGATGTGCAACTCTTGGATGTCAGAGTTGTGGATGAGCATTTTGTAAATATTATTCATTTTTTATCTACTAGCATAGCTCCTAAGGTTATATGACACAACAAAAGAAAGAATTAGTTATCAGGGTTGCATATTTTTCCATTATTGTAGGACACTTATATAAGATGGGATCAGATGATGTTCTATTCCAATATGTTCCTGACTATGAAAGACATAGTATTCTAGTTGAATCCCATTATGGTGTCATTGGTGGTCACTATGCAAGCAAGAGAACTGCACAGAAGATTCCATGAGCAATACTGTGGTGGCCTACCGTACATAAAGATTCTAAGGAATATTGTAGTGCATGCAATGTGTGTTAAAGGACCGAGAGGCCATCGCGAAGGGATGAACTACCGTTAAATCCACAAGTCACGCTACAAGAATTTGATAAATGGTTAATTGACTTCGTTAGACCTATTCAACCACTAGGGAAGAATACAGGAGCATGCTATATTGTCACTGCAATAGAGTACTTAACTAGGTGGGTCAGTGCATAGCCTGTGAAGGATTCCAGCGTGACAACTGCTACGAAGCTTATATTCAAATTTATTCTATCAATGTTTGGCTGCCCGAAGATTCTAATGAGTGACAAAGGTTCACACATCCTAAATGAGACAATTGCAGCTTTAACAAAAGAATTCAATATGTACCATTAGAAGAGTACACCATATCACCCCCAGGCGAATGATACTGTCGAATCTTTCAACAAGATGTTGGAGAATTCCCTAACAAAGGTATATACTGTTAATATGAATGATTGGGATGTGCGCATGCCATCTGTTCTATGGGAATATAGGACGACCTTCAAGAAATTGACTGGGAAAACACCATTTCAACTAGTTTTTGGATAAGAAATAGTGATGGAATATACAGTGCCCAGCATTAGGATCGCAACAGTCCCTGAGATGGAAAATCATGGCATGATGGGGGAATGCATGGCACAACTACTTGCATTAGATGAAGACCCCTTTTGGCTGGATTTCATTAGTAGATGCAACAATCTAGAGAGAAGGCATGGCAAGATCGTCCATTAAGAAGCGTACTTTCAAGCATGGAGATCTGGTCTTGATGTATGAAAACAAATTTACCAAATTTCTGGGGAAGTTTCAGATGCATTGGGTAGGAACATACGTGATTAAGGATATTTTGGATGGTGGTGCAGTTCAACTTGCAAAGTTGAATGGGCAACTGTCTCCCAGCAAGATTAATGGGAGCCAAATGAAGGTCTACGGGGACAATTTCTCCCCTAACCAATGAATACATGGTAGCAAGAAAGTCTTAGTTCTTTTGGCAGTTGAAAGAGAGCGCAGAACTATAAACTACTTTGTCCTGGAAAAATTCTATCGAAGAAGGAGGGTTGCACATTGTTTAGGAAGATCATGTAGGTGGAAGGTGCGAGGAGGTAGCTGCACCATATGGAAGGGTCTTGTGCATCTTACCTAGATTATGACCGTTGCTAGTGATACAATTGATTTGACAGGGAATTTTTTGTGAAAAGGAGTGGGGGAAATGCATTTAAGGTCCATATATGGGAAAATATACCGTCAAATTTTCATTTATGAGGAGGATCTGAGGGGAAATAGACAATTTGAATTTGAAATGGTTTATAAATATCACACCCCGTTGCACATTTGGACACTTTGCTTCTTGATAGTTCACTTTGTTTTCTTGTGGTTAAAGAGTTGAGTGTGTTTCTGTATGTCTCATTACTTGAGCTGGGAGGAAGTTAAACAATAATTTTTTAAAAGAGAAGTAGGGAATGTCATAAGTGCAACACTGCCAGTCCACACTATAGAACCCAGGCCGTTGAGGCCAAAGGCTACTACCTCTGTGGTAGGAGATAAAAATCAGAAGAAACCGTAGAAGGAGCAAATAAGACAGTTGTTGTGAAAAATCATCACAGAAATGAGAATGAAAGAGGAAATGGACAAATAGAAATAGCCAATGGTCCACAAGACTTGGACGAAAGACTTGAGGATATTAGTGCAGAAGCAGCAGAGCCAATTTCTTTATTGCTACTGTATATGCCACCACGGAAGCCAACCTCAAAAGTGGCTAAGGATCTAGACTCTATAAAATTTAAGGTATTCACACTGTTGTTGTTGGGGGAAGTGACTATTGAAGGTGAATTTTTGGCAAGGGTACCCTAGCGTGACATGGAAGATTGAGAATTGAGCGACCATGAGAAATTTTCATAGCTAAAAATCGTCAAGTATTTTAGGGCAGTGTATTATGAGGAGAAGGGCCTCACAAGACTTGAACCAATGAAATGGGCGGTCACTATTGAGCATGATGGATTGTTTAACATGTTGTACATCCTACACTTTGGCCAAAGCAACATCAACACTATTTGTGTGCACCAGTTGTTGGCATTAGTCCATCATGGGTGCCTATGGATGGGAGAGCCCATCCCAATTGATGACATGTTGATATGGAGAATCACAACATTGCCCTATCTAGGCACAAACCCCACAAATGATTTTGTGGGGAATTCACTTGAGAAAATGTTAGAAGACTAGATGAAGAGTGACTTTTGGTTGTTCAAGAAGTATAGGGGATATATCATCAGTTCAATCACATACAAAATTGTATGGTTTGCTGCATAGATCTTGGAATGAAAGATCACGAGGAGGTGTCATTCAGATGAAGTGTTAGCACCAATGGTATCCTTGGCTGTGAAGTGTAGAAAAGGGGTTCAATTCAATCGGCCACACTATCTATGCCATGAATTCCTCGATGATTTCCATGAACCGTAGGGGGAGGGAAAATCATTCCACTACACGTGGCTCTTATTTTTTATTGCACTGATAGCTTAGAGGCTGCCAGATGATTCACAATTCCCCACTATGGATCTAGAGTTGTGTGAGGCTACCAAATTTTCCTTGTTGTGGGCACAAAGGAACATGCCTATGTTATAAAAAATAAGATGTTCTTGGTGTTATTCTAAATGAATCTATGGATGGTGATCCACTAGAAGCCAAGTTTTTCACTAAGTCTATTCAAGGAATAACGACACATCGCTAACTTCAAGGCCAATTTCCACCATGTGTATATCTGCGTGAGGCATGACTTGACAAAGACATGGACAGCATTGTCATTTATGGTCACTGGAGAAGATATCGCTTAGGTAGTCCTTCAATGGATGACTGACTAGTTCATTTCGACAAAAATTGTAGAAGTCGTAGTAGGGACTATTAAAGATGCATCGAAGGAAAAGAAGAAGGTGACCATCGATATAGCAAAGAATATTGTACACAAGCCAGAGCACAAGCAAGAAGAACAACATCACAATGAAGAACTTGATAAGGGTGGCAAAGACCCCTATGTAGACCTAGAGCACATCGATTCTTCATTTATTTTCAAATTAAGTTAGAAGACAAGTGCAAGAGGCGCACGTAAAAAGAACAAACCTGATAAGTTTGTTGGTCCGGAGGTCCTGGTCCTCACTAAAGGGTACCTCGATGAAATTGGAGACGTTGTCTGAGTTGCAATGAAGGAGATTTGGGGAAACATCAAGGACCACTAGAAAGCTATGTTAACAAAGTTCCAAAAGGGCCTCAAAGAGTTGCAAGTTCAGGCAACACAAGTTCAAGTGAGCAAGGTTCAAGCGAGCCGGTCTCAAGCGAGAATGGTACCAATGACATTAGGAAATGTGCAGTCAGTACTCACTTCATTGCTCCATGTTGTACCCTTTCCTAATGGATATTTACACCTTAATAATTCCAAATATAGTGAGAGCATGCAACCACTTAAGAACATCAGTATTAACATTGTGACAATCCCTATACACACATTGCATGAGATTCACCAGGGTGTAGCACATGATCTTAAGGTGCGAGAGCAATGCGCTCTCATGGTGATAAAAGATGTGAAGATCACTAGCCAACAAACATGTGATGAAAAGCACAAATCTCTCCAAGATTGTGATGAGGCAGCTGTGTGAAGGAAGTAGCTGGAGTAGGGCATTTCTAGAGTATGTAATGAGCTTCCAGAGCTCCAAATTAAGTTTGAGGCCACTTTTGAGGACCAAGTGCAATAGCTGGAAGATGCATTCAGAGAGTCGAAGGTGCAAATGGATAAGGTTCGTCTTGATCTGTGGATGGAAATTACTAAACTTCAGTTGAAGCTACAAACCACTATGCCACCAGAGATCCGAGAGCAATGTGAGGCTAACATCAGAAGAAACATGGAAATGCTCAATGCTGCAAGCAAGGATTGTAGCCAGTTATTTGAAGAAACACTAGAACTATGGGCCTCACTGCAGGAGTACCCACAGGTGAAAAATATTGAAGTAGACATCCTGGATAAGCAACTGCAATATGATGAGATCAAAGTAATGATGCGCACCTTAGCACCTGTGCAATAGTTTTCCTAGTTAAAATAAGCGACATACCTACAAGCCAATATTAAGGAGATGTAGAACAAGATATATATTATCGTTGCATGGATGTAGCCTTGGGAAGAAGAGGTGGGGAATCTCTCGCAGACTGTGGAAGGTATGATCAAAAGTATGTAGCAAATGCAGTAGAAAATCAACTTAGAAGCAGAAGGACCGACTATAGAAAAGTTGGTCAAAGAAGTTTTACAGACAACAACATAATGCATGGAGGTGCTTCACCTAGTGAAGTGTTCATTAAATAGCATGAAAGAAAAGACATAGAGCATAGGAGTGACGTGAATTGAGGACGAGTCACATCTTTGTGTTGGGGATCTATTGTGATGGGGTCCCCTAGGTCCAATTTTGAATAAGTTTGGTAAAATTCTTCGCATTTTAAGGAGTGGAGCACAAATGTGACTAGGAGTAAAGGAGTTTTAAAAAGGTAAAATCCCCTTAGATTTTGTATTATTTTGTGCTCCTCCCATGGTTTGCGGACCATGGTATTGTAGTAGGAAAACGTATATAAAGGGGTGTCTTAGATTGTCTAAAAAAACAGAATATGTGATATGATGAAAGATACTTGTCTTTAGAATCTATAACATTCTATATTTGGGGGAAGGGGAAGGCCCATGTAGTTGTGTGCACGAAGACTTTGGTAAGTCTGCAACTGAGTGCATGGGCCCCTATAACTGTGTGCGTCGGGTTTGAAAGTATATGTATTGAATATCTGGAAGAATAAAGAGTACCTTAATAAATTCTATGTCCAAACTATATGCTTATGTTTTTTCTATATTTATGCTTAGTATTGAGCATAAATACATAAAATTGGTTCTAACATCCCCCAATACTACCTTGGGTGATACTGCATCTTGTGCTAAGCAAGTTGTTGCTGAAAGGGTTGATATTGTAGGGTTTTGTTGGTTAGCGCAACTAACTCTGAGCCTGGGTCCAAGCCCCCTCAAGCCAGCAATGGAAGATGGGAAGATGTAGATAAAGAGAGTTTTATTAATCAGTTAAAAGAAGATTTAGATAAGTAGAGTACTGTGTTAAAAATATTGCAGCTCAATGTCAATGTCCTTCCTACATGGCTTGTACCTTTGGAGGAACTATTTGACAAGAATGATGTCTCCAAAAGGCCAAAACTAGCGCCTATAGGAAAAGGAGTTGAAGATTGCAATATAGGCACATAAAAACACCCCAAAAGTGACAAAATTGTCCAAGACCTTGAGTCCATAAATGAAGAAACAATACTTGGAATTATCGATAGAATTTTATGATGTCTTTGCCTGCATGTTTAAAGACTTGAAGGTGTATAATAAAGACACTATCAAGCATAAAATACCAGTCAAATTCTATCAGAAACCATTCAAGCAGAAGTTGCGAAGGACAAATCCAATGTTGCTACCCCTGATCAAGAAATAGGTAAGGTAGTTGTTTGATGTTGGCATAATAGTACCTCTTATATTTTCCAATTGGTTATCTAACTTGGTACCAGTCAGAAACAAGACAAGAGAGATCAGATTATCTGTAGATTTCAAAAATTTGAATAGGGTGTCACTCAAGGATAAATATTCACTACCAAAAATGTGCCATACACTTCATAAGGTAGTTGGTGCCAAAATAATTTCATTGCTGGATGATTTTTCTAGGTCTAACTAGATTTTGGTTCACGTAGAAGACCAAGATAAGATTGCCTTCACCACACCTTGGGGGAGCTTCAAATATGCCAAGATGTCGTCCAGTGTGATGAATGTAAGGGAAACATTTTAGTGAGATATGGATATAGATTTTGCAGAGGAAAGATATAAGTTCTTTTTTTATACCTACATGATATTACTATTTATTCACAACCTCATGATGATCATTTACAACAGTTAAGAGCAGTCTTTGAGAAGTGTAGGAAACATGACATATCCTTAAATCCGAAGAACTCATTGTTTGGGCTGGAGGAATGAAATATTTTGGGACATATTATTTTGAAATATGGTATCAAAATAGACCCTAACCGAGTTGTATCCATTCAGAAAATGGAGATTCCTAGGAGTAAAAAGGAGATTCAGTCCTTTTTGGGCATAATCAAATTTTTTACGAGGTTGTTCATTCCAAATCTGGCCAAAATTTTTAGGAAAATTATAGACATGTTAAAGCAGGATAGTGAGGTGAATGGGGTGAAAACAACAAGAAATATTTCATTGAAGTTAAGGCATAATTGGCTTGTGCTCCCATATTGGCAAGTCTAGATTATACACAAGCATTCATAGTTTTTTAGTTTTCTTCTACGCACAATATTGTTATTGTCCTATTGCAGAAAAATAACTAGGGAATAGAAAAACCCATTTCATTTTTCAGTAGAGTGCTAAGAGATGTTGTGCTCAAATACGACATAATTGAGAAATAAGAATTTGCTCTTTTTAAATCTTTAAAGGATTTCCGAGTATATATTTTGCATTCTCATGTTGTAGCTTATGTGCCTAACACTACAGCCAAAAACATTTTGACTTAGAGTGATCCAGATGGAAGAAGGCGCAATTGGATCACTTCTATACTTGAATATGACATCGAGATCAAGCCAAAAAAATTGGTTAAAGGGAAAGGCTTGCCTCAAATGATGACCAAATCTAATATGCAATCACTCGAAATCAATTTCTTAGTTTTCCTAGAAGAAGAGGATCTCTCAAGTATTGTCCAACAAGTTCTAGAAAGGTTTGTTGCCTCACCTTGGTATGTCGATATTTTATATGCATTGCAATATTTACAAGCACCACCAGATTGGCCTTAAACTAAAACTCTCTTTCTAAAGTTGAAGTAAGTAAAATTCTACATTATTGGTTCACTCTTATACTAGAAGGATCCTTGCGGAATGTTGCTCAATTGTCTATTAGAAGATGAGGCTCACGCAACAATGGAGTAGTTTCACAAAAGAGATTGTGGCAGGCACTTTTATTGGAAAACCATAGTGAAAAAGATCCTAAGAACTGACCTTTATTGGCTTAGTTTGTTTACTAATGTTTATAAGAAGGTGGCCAGCTGTCGTGAATGCTAGATGTTTGAAGGAAGAAAGAAATTGCTCCCGCTGCCCCTGAAGCCTATAAGAGTTGAGTCACCATTTCAGCAATGGGGACTCAATTTTATTGGTGAAATTATTCCCACTTCTTCTAGAAAACACAAGTGGATATTGATAACAACCGATTATTTTTCCAAGTGGATTGCAGTAGTCCTGACTAGACAAGCTACGAACACGGTAATCATCCTGTTTTTGGAAGGTAACATTTTGTCTCGTTTTGGCTGTCCACAAAATATTATCACATATAATGTCATTCCTTTTATATCTAAAAAGATGATAGAGTTCTATCACAGATACAACATTGTTCTAGGACACTCTACAGCCTGTTACCCTCAGGGTAATGTCTTGGCATAATCCACGATTAAAAGTTTGGAAAATATTATGAAGAAAATGTTGCACGATAATAAGAGTTGGCACAAAAAGTTGGAACATGTTCTGTGGGAAGATTGTGTGAGTACTAAGAAGTCGATAGGCATTTCTCCATTTCAACTGATCTATGGAAAAGATGCACTCTTTCCTTCTGCATTGGGAGTCCCAATTATGAAGCTATTGCAAGTAGTTTAAGTACATCCAAATGAAACGCAATGAATGATTGGCCAAATGATTCAACTTCAACAGTCTAGAGAATAGGTGTTCAAAAACACACAGCCAATGCAAGACAAAATAAAAATAATTTATGACAAAATAGCAAAGGCAACTGATTTTCAAATTGGAGATCTAGTATTAAAGTGGGATGCCTAGAATGAAGACAAGGGAAAACATGGAAATTTCGAATATTTTTGGAAGGGACCATTTAATATTATGCATTCACGGGAGAGAATGCTTACCTTCTTGACAATTTCTCTGATGAAATAGTTGGAGTAGGGCCCCTAAATGGTAGGCTACTAAAGCATTTTCTCACATTATTTCACATCTGTAATATCATGTAATTGTATATGCCGCTTTACTTTTCAATTATGCAAGTATGGGTAGTTGGAGTTGGGATTTAAAGCTCGAGGACAAGACCATAAGGTCTTGGCTTTATGCTGCCATAAATGAGTAGTTTTTTTGAGTAAGAGTCTCTTAGTTATGCAGGAATTTTTAGTCAGTCCGGTCAGTAAATTTTTTAGATTTGTTAGTATTTTTCTCAGTTTTGTACATTGTTTCCATTACCTAACAGATAGCCTTATGGTTTGTAGTGTCATTGTCGGCACCTCACAGGGAGGATTCCATGACCAATGGAGCCAATTTTAGAGTCAGTTAATTTATTAATAGTCGAGTTTCTTTGAAAATAATTTTGTTTTCATGGAAAGGTCAAACTCACAAACATTTTTGTCTTCATGAGTTTGACCAACCACTACATAGAAAGTCATCATGAACTTGGTCATCACTTGGTCATCAAACTTTTAATCATTAACGAGAAGTGGTGTTTGAGTTTCAGAGGTGTCATTAGGATTTATGAGTCATGTATTTCAGGGTTTGTTAGAGTGGATCATCTGAACATATGTTTACAGTTGAAGGGATGAGGCCTAAAGAAATATGGTCACAAATGTCGCAGCTTTTTTTTCGTCTTCTAATATCATTTATTTCCCTCATTTCCTATTCCATATTTGATTCCTTACACCTACTTATCCTATTCCCTTATCGCCTTATTTTTTCAAACTTTTTTCCTATTCCTAAATATTCATGTTATCCCTTATATGTATTTTAGGAATAAATTCCTTTATATCTTAAGCCTAAGTCCCCTATTACCCCGCACCTACATTCCCTTGCTAAAGAATCATTGTGTATGATGAGTGAACCTCACCAACATAAACCATACAAAATTTCGTTCATCATAACCATATCATTTTCTCAGATCCTATCATGTTCCCAAATTCAAATATGATTGCTTTCAGGTGGAGCGCTAATTAAACATGTTTATTTACATCATTAGATATTAGGAATCATTTTCAAATCACTCTAGGAGGCTGCCATTTTCTTTGTTTCTGATAACATGAAAATGTGTTGCTTCATTGGTGTAGGATAGTTAAGACCAGTTATGCGTTGAAAGGAAGACTTCATAAGAATTTCCAAAATTGTGTTGCGTTATTGCTACGCAGAGTGATACACAACCACTGTGCAGTGTGTCATGAAGCCACCAACGTTAAAAAATAGTAATTTCAGTAGTGTGGGAGATAGAATTTAGTTTCCCAATCTGTGAATTTATTGTTCAACACTCAGATTAAGGACAGTAAATCTCTTGTTGCATTACCTTTAAAAACCATTTCTATGCAAACCCTACCTATAAACCACATGTACTATTAAATTTCTAGCTTGAATTAGTGTCTTGTTA
The DNA here is from genome assembly GCA_000404065.3 of Pinus taeda. NCBI lineage: Eukaryota > Viridiplantae > Streptophyta > Pinopsida > Pinales > Pinaceae > Pinus > Pinus taeda. Next base: position 94,748 of record APFE031134377.1, read on the forward strand.
ATGAGAAAACGTAGCCATCATGCAATGCTAACTGGTCAGGAAGATTTTTAAAGTGAAATAGAGTGTTTTCCCACTCATCTTGAACATTATAACCTGCTCGTTCATCACTCTCTAATACTGTTGTTTTGTGAAGTTTGCACTATCACAGTTGTCAAGTCTTTAACTCTCTAACCTATGCACATAGCTTCTCATAAATTTTAAGTTTAACTTACCAGGTGTAGGGTTAACGAATCCAAATACTAGCAGAAAAGGAGTGGATATTGTATGCATTGATCCCACCACAGTAAGCCTAATAAACTCCTCCCCAACCATTACAGTAACTTTAGAGAATGCTGGTTGCATTCCATTCTGTCATAAAGTCCAGAAAATTTGTCATAATACAAAATTGGCTAGCCTCTTTGTCCTACAATTCCATGATAACAGAGTTAAGTTATGGAATGTGGAAATCATTATCACAAAAAAACTCATTGGATATGTCACAAGTCTCCTCACAACAGGTGAAAAATGGTTCAAAGGTGATGAGCTTGATCTTTCAGCTCTTAAATAGTTTGTCAAGCCTGAGTACAGTTATAAGTTTGCTACAAATTTCCCCACCATCTACCTTCATGACCATTACAGTGATATTTTGAAATTTATCGAAAGGTATTTGACATGTGAGGGTAGATTCACAAGGGTGTACCAGTATCATTTGAGGCTTCTATGTCACTTCATGGAAAAAAAACCTGTGAACCTACCTTCCTTCTTATTCAAAACTATGGAAACGATGGCTACAAAAGTTCAACTTCAAAAGGACAACCATATGTTGAAATGTCCCAATAAGAATATTCCAATTTTGATTTGTCCTTGAATTAAAATTGAGAAATTAAAATTCTAATTTAGTCTCACGAGCTTCTTGAAAAATAATTAATTAATTCATCTTGAGTTAATTAATTGGAGAGGTTCAAGCGAGAAGTCTTTTTGAAGTCATACAATAGTTATCCCTTAAATTCAAGAGATTATCCCTTAATTAAGCAGATAATATTGAGTTGTAATTAGTTAGCTCAGTTTACTAAGTTAAGTCCAGTTAAATTAGTTCCAAACTATTTGAGGAACTAATTGTGAGTTCAATTAGTTAATTCATGCATGCCTCCAACTAGTGCACTCTAGATAGCTAAAGATTCTCTCATCATTAACTCATGCATGTATATTCTGTGAAAGACCCAGTTGAGATTAAAGATAGGGACATTGTACTATCAGTTGCATGAGCTTTCCTATAAACAAAACTCATGCATGCAAAAGGAATTCATTCCTTGAGGATTATATAGTTTTACAGGGTGTGAGATCAATGTGAGTGATACACTTGGTAACAAGAGGATCACCCAAGAGAAACAATGCCAAGAAATAGGAGATCAGGAGGGAAGAGGAGAAGGCCTTTGTATGTAATTCTGAGATATTTCCAACTTGTAATGATAATACAGATAGTGGGGTTTTTACTGAGGCTTTCCCCTAAGTATTCTTCTATGTTTCATGTGCTTTGATTCTTCTCTGGTTATATGTGTTCTGCTTGATCTTGCTAGAATATTTTAAGCTTCCGTTAGATGATTGTAGAAGTAGATTAAAGTATATTGCTTTAGTTATATTGCATTATCAGGTTAATCTACAGTCAGAATTCTCCATGGTATCAAAGAAAAGGTTATCAGAGATGTGAACAATATACTGAGAAGAGAATTTGAAGTTTGAAGTTCAGGGTTGTAGTTGCAAAATCAAATTCTTATCATTCTTCAAGGTTGGCCAATGGTGTTCAATGGCTTAAGACTCGAGTATGCCTTGGATGGTAACATGAAATAGACAGCATGGAAATATCACATGGAAGTTGTATTAGAAGACAACGGATTGAAGGAATTCATTAATCAAGAAATACAAATGCCAACTTCAACTAATGCACAAGAGTTGGCTGAGTGGAAGAAGTGTGTGGTGAAGGTGAGACGGATCATCCTTGAGAGAGTTCGAGACCATATTGTGTCGAGTCTCCATGGGAAGGTGTTGTCATGTACAACAACCCCCCATTTCATAAAATTTTACTTTCAAACTAAAATATGAAATGGGTCCCTTTTAGATTTATAAACAAAATTGGTATCAACTTATCATTCCTCAAAAGGTTCGAAAAGAAATAATATATTATAAACCTTTTGAGTGAACATAAATCAGTCTTATAAAAATAAATGAATAATTCTTTATTATTGCGATAACACGATCGCAAGATTGCATATTGCAATAACAAAGGATGAATAACAAAAAAACCCATTAGTTTGCCCCGATGCGGCAAGCGAATAACTATCGGATATTGGGAAGAGTAAGCGATTGTAACAAAAGGCCCTATCTCTATGCTCCGATGCGATATCGCTATCGGCGATTGGGGAATATAACATACATGCAACAAAAATCTCCCTTCTAAAAACTCCCGATGCGAATTAGCTTTATCGCTATCGGCGATTGGGGATTTTGCAATGACACAGATGTAAATACTCTAGCATTCCTCCGATCTCCAATTGCGATAAAGCTAAGTGCGAATTTCAAAAAGGATTGTAAAGGCATGGGTATATTATGTTAAATTATTATTAAAAGCCCTTATATTCCCGATAGTGATTCACTTGTGATCAACCGCCAAAAAATCAAAGCCACGCTTAAATGAATTATTTGGAGAATAAACAATATGATGAGCATTTAAATGATTGACAGGTTTAAATGACCAATTAATGGAGCAGTTATGCCAAAATCTCTTCAGAGATTGTATCCGCGACAATATTATTTTAGTCCTTCATTATTCATTAATTGATATGACTCGTTCATACTTGGTTTGCACCACCTATTCTCTGCATTACATTAATTTTATCTCCTGCGCAAAGTTCCTCCGAAGCAGCAAATTTAGGCCAAATGGGGAAGAAATCTAAAAAAATTGGAACAGCTTCAACTCCGCAGTAACAGGACAATCTACTGCCGATCCGAGACCAAGTAAAAAAGGATTGATCTCAGACACTACATGTCTTGTTCTCGGCAATACTAGTTGGCAGAGCATCTATAATCTAGTTGAAGCAAAAGAGCCTGAAATAGTATCAGTACAAGCTACAATAGGTTCGAACTGAAAGTCTGAGGCTACCCTAAAGGATTTAGCCGATTCTTGCTTACACCGGATAGTGGCTCAAGAGAAAATTCTTCCATAGACAGATGTAGTAAGGTGGGCACTTGAGGAAATCTCGATTACAAACAAAACATTTTGCACAGTCGACGAGAGAGTCTTCGGTTCGTTTCAACCCGATGATTTGAGACAAATGTACCATTTGCCTGAACCAAAGAAGTATAAAAAATCATTTCCGGAGAATTTCAAAGATTTAAATGAAATTGAATCAGCACCTATACGGGAATGGAGACAGAACCCTGAAAAACACAAGCATGAGTCCTTGGGTAAGTACTCTGTCAATTAATTATGTTCTCCTTATTGTTACGCTGGGGTGATGATGTGTAGGATTTGGGGGTTGCATGATTCCTCAAAATTCTCAATAGAGATGGTACCTTTAATGGAAGCAACAGTCAATAGCAAAATAATGGATTGGGGAAATATATTATTTGATAAGTTAGCAACTGCTATTCTTGAGTTCAGAAATGAAACTCGCGTTACTGATAGGTTTATTCCTCCATTTTATTATAGTGCCTACATCTTAGATACTCTTTGTTTTAACTCTAAATTTCCTATGCTGGGGTGGAGATGGACTACACAGGACCCCATGCCGATTCATATCTATCACCAAAAGTTGTGGAAAGCCCATTATAAAGACCACCTATATCAAGTTTGCAATGGATTTATGTTGCCCATTTACTATGCAGTTTTTGATAAGCCTGCTCCTATGGTTTCCTCACAAGCAGAGATTGAATTAACTGCCCTAGGAAACTGGTTCGGAGAGGATAAATTTACATATATAAGGGTTTTCGACAACCATTCTAGGCCTCATTTTCTCCCCTTGTACATACCCGACAAACTATTGGCTAAAGAGATAGCATATCAGCTTATGTCCGCAGGAGCAACCAAGACTCTGAGGAATTCAAAGAAGCAAGTTTGGTGTACTTTTCCTCTAAGGTGTGGTGTTTACACTCTGCATGAGTATAAGCATGTAGAGAAAGAAGCAGAAAAGACAAATATACTGAATCTTAGCACTTTTCCTAATAGACGATTTGATCCAAGGAAAATCATTTATAATGTACTGGAACAGGCAAAACTCACTAAGTTTGAACATAAAGCAGATGAGTTTGATGACCTATTTTCTTCAGTGGAGTCATTATTTCAGGTTCAAACACTAGAAAAAATGAGATATCACGACGACGGGTTAGTGGAATTCAACAAACTCAGAGAGCAGAGGTTTCAAATTATGCCTCTAGATTTACTAGCTACTGCCCCGATGACACAATCAAGCGAGCCTGAATGGTGACTTACCAATGAACCTCTTGCTACATCAGAAATTTTTGAAGAAGTCCAAAGGAAAGAGCAGAAGGAAGTACAGAGGAAAGAACAGGAGGAAGCGTGAAGGAAAGAGTAAGAGAAAATACATGAGGAGGAACAGAAAAAGGAGCAGGATAAGGGCAACAAGGATGTGAATTTCGATACCCAGATTGACCCGAAATTGCTCCAAGAATGGCAACAATTCGACTCAATCATAAGAAATCTGGAAATCTCAAAAGATGTCGATACATCCAAAGTGACAGATACACATGATACAACGTCAAAAAAGGTTCCAAGTGAAGGAACCAACGGCCTACCCCTTAGTACATACTTAGAAATAATTCCGAAAGATCCTTCGGATAAAATCATTTTGCAGGTGGAGGATATACCTCCATTGGATATATTTTATAGCCCAAAACATAGGGCCATAGTAAAATTACAGCGGAAAAGGAGAAGGATTGATCAACCTTCCCTGTTCCCTGAACAAAGAGAGACAACCAACGTAGTTTGGAAAGAGGAGTTTGATCCTTCTGATGACCTAACAAAGCTGTCCCAGTATGCCTGAGCCTATTCGGCGGCCACCATGGACAAGGCATCGGAAGTGAGTAATTTGCTAAAAGAAAAATACCAGGCAATCATTTTTTTACAAACACAGCTATCGGAGGCACAACAGAAAGCTAAACAATTAGAACAACAATTGTCAACTCAACAGCAGTTAAATAATCAACTGAACAAGTAGCTAATTTAAGAGAAACAGAGGGTAAATTCAAGCACGATTCAAAGGCAGAAATAATTCTTGGAAGCATTGGAAAAATTGAAGACGATGTATGAACTAATGATAAAGACAAAAGATGAGAAAATTGCTCAATTATCACTTCAAATAGAGAATTTCAAGAGTCTTCCGCAGCTTGCCGATTTCAGGACAGAAGCGCTACAGATTAATAAGGCACTGGTAACACAAATAAGACTATTGTGTCATAAAATTGCTCATGCTGAACCCCTGTGTGACATAACAACATCAATAATCCATAAATCAGTCAATGCTAGATAGGACTTAGAGCAGGCTGATGAGACCTTAACAAATTTTCTTACTTGGCAGGACACTAGTGAGGGACAGGCAGCAAATTTGCCTAAAATCCTAGAATCACATAAAGAAATCCTATTCTTGGAATGGCAGTCCCAATTAATGAAGGCAGAGAGAGCAGTTTCTAGATGAAAATTATCCACAAGTAATTTGATTGAATTAATTAACAATACTCTCTATTTATCTAATATGATCTCTTAATGTACACTAGGTAAATTACTATCAGTTAAAACATTGGAGCACTCATGTTATCAATAGCTGGAAAAGAATGGGAGGTTGATTACAGATATTCAAAGTTTAACTTGGGACACCTATTGGTTGTTCCTAGTAAAACCATACAGCCAAAGAGCCGCCCTCAACTATCTAATAGATGCAATTGGGTGTATCATTCCCGATATACACGATGCCACATACTCGGCTCAGCTCAATTCTCGTCTCAACCACCCTCAAGAAGTGGAATCGATGCTAGCGATATGCCAACTCAGATCAACAGGAAAATAGCCAGAGTGATGAACCATGCTATCGACTACCAGATTGTTGTGGAAGAGATATTCAAGATCAAGTTATACCAATTAAATAGCATTTTAAGTTTGTAGTTAGTTAGTTTAATTAAGTATTTATAGACCCTTTCATGCATTTAGAAATGGTCCTCAGTTTTTGTATAAGACTTAAACCTGAAGTTGCACTACTGTACTTCAGGTATAATTTTTTATAAAGACTGGGACAAATTATTCCAATTTTTGACAACGAAGCTTTTATATGGATGTGCACCACTGCCTTTGTTTAAAAGTATCTCTGAGTTGAAAGAAGGAATTCGAATTGCGATGAATGTTGGGAGTGATTTGTAGCACATATGGTACTACTATCTATGTCTGAATTCATTCTTTTTATGTGAGTTTTTATTTGATTACTCTTGCTATTATTGAATATATGCATGTGTTTCAACAACATTCTTTATACTTTCCACTATTGGATGTTTACAGGATGCTTTTCTTTTAGTCATACATGTATCAGTAATATATAAAAGACAAGTGTAACAATGTTTTATTAATTACTTTGTTCAACTATTTGAAAAAAGCAATTATTATATGAATGAATGTCTATGTTTATCAAATAGAGTCATCTATATGCTTATTTATAAACAAAGATTATCAAACGTTGCACTTAAGAATAGAAATTTCACGGGATAGAGTAGTTATTTGTATTTTTGCTTTTTAGATTAAGTCATCCATCCATTATCACTTATTAGAAAACCAGTCACTCATCCATCCCCCTTTTATTCATCATTGGGAAACTGGTCCGATTATATCTAGTCGGAGCCACCATCCCAAACGGAAAAGGAGCTGCATTAAGGTCTGGACCGGGTGGATTTCCCCAATGTTGATGCAATGATTTTCGAGGCATCAACATTTTTGGCGCTAGAAGGAGGGACGAACTATGAATAGAGAGTAAATCAAAATCTATAGACCATTCTCAGAGTATCTCTCCCTCCACCTCACCTCGGACCTCCCGTTTGCATTCTGAAATACCAGTATCCAAACGAGAAGAAGAGGAATCAACTACCACTACTGAACCCCATCATACTTCAGAATGATTAAGTCTTGAGTCCCCTGAAGTTTAGTCTCTCATCTAGAAACTTCAAGGCTTTTCCATATCACCTCAGAAATCTAAAGTATCTCAAGGCAATGATACTTTGCAATTCAATCTACCTCACCCTCTCACCAAACTTCAAAGTGGAAAACTCGGCATTGAACCTGCTGAGATGCCTTTACCGAAAATGAAAAAGGCTAAAAAGAACACTGAAGGATCTAGTAGTGATAACTTTTATTCATCATCCTCCATCTCATCCTCTCCAGTGCGAAGTCAAACATCCACTCCCCCATTACATGTTGTTGATCAACAGGGATCACCAACTTTAACATCACAATCTATTCAATCTTCAATACCAACACCTCCCCAAACACCAAGAACTCCATCAGCAACTGTTGTTACTTCTAAGATGGCCCAGAATCCATGGAACAATCCTGGTGCGGTCACTATGCCTGCACCATTACATCCATTACCTGATTATCTTGAGAAATGGTTACCAAAATTTAATCTAGATGATGGAACATTGGCTGAGGAACATATTAACAATTTCATGTTATCAGTTAATCTAAAAGGAGTGACAGAAGAAGATGTTGTCGTTAGGCTTTTCCCCTACACTTTACGAGGATCAGCTGGGTCTTGGTACTTTTCCTTACCCTCTGGATCCATTAGCAGCTGGAATATCTTTCAGGAGCAGTTTCTCACTATGTATGGTGATGATAGATCTTTAGCGACACTAATTAATGATATTTCAAATCTAAGGATTGAATCTAGAGAACCTATCAAGGAGTTTAACTCTCGATTCAATAAACTCTGGAATAAAATCCCTACCAATTCCAAGCCAAGTGAGCAAATCAGAAGCGATTGGTATATAACATCCCTACCTTCAAATATAGCCATTTTTGTAGATAGGGCTCGAAAACCAACTTTAGCCGAAAACATGAAAGAAGTGCTTGCTGTGGAGAAACACATTATTGCTTTAGAAACGAAAGCTACTCTTGAAGATAGGAAATCCAAAAAAGTTTCTTTTAAAGATGATTCAAAGAATAAGATCACTAAAGATCCATACGATATGGAGGGTCTACAAAAGGTCCTCAAAACAATGTCAAATGAAATGGTTGAAATCAAAAAACAAGTAGGAGAAACTTCAACAAAGAAACCATTTAGGAATTTTAAGAAACCTCAGTCAAAACCACCAAATGTTATATCTAATGCAGATTCAGATCCCGAAGAGGAAGAAGAAGCTGAAACAATTTCACCATCTGATGAATTCGAAGAAGAGGAAGTTGTCGAATGCCATGGAATGTGGGACTTCATATTACCTGACTCCGATACAGAAAATGAACAAGAAGCTTTTCCTGTGACTACCAGGAGTAAAGGTGCCCCTGAACCTATCCAGGAAAGTTCAAAGAAAAGGAGTGCAGGTACTACTACTACAAAGGAAAAGGTACCCACAAAGAAGCCGACCACAACATTACCTCAAAACCAACCATCATCCTCAAATATACCTTCAACATCTAAAACGTTGGTAGTATCAGATTCAATGGATTACAATATTGCTGATGATATGAAGAAGACAAAGGCAAACATCACCATGATTGAACTTAGCAAACTAAAACATCAGCAAAAATTGCTTCTTAAGGAACTAAATGTAGTGCCTTCTTCACTTCTTGCTAATGCTAAAGCTGCGAATGATTTAGGTCAACCACCTTCTAGTAGGATTGAAGCTACTGATACGATTTTAATTTGAGACAGATCAAATTCCCATACTCTCCCTTTCCTCTTAACCTATGAGATCTATAATCGAAATCTACAAAATTGTTTGATTGACTCAAGGGAATCCTCTAATATAATGCCAGCTTTAGTTTGTTCCTAACTGAACATTGAACCCCAAAAGTCTGCAATTCACATTATGTAGTTGGATAGAACCAAGGTCCAGGTTTTAGGGGAAATCAACTTTGTAACTATCAGGTTATCAACTAATCCATGAGTAGTTTAGAGAATTGATATCTTAATTGCCGATATACCTGAGTTTTATGGTTTAATCGTGAGTAGGGATTGGTCTGAGAAACTCCATGGTTATATTTCTATCGATTGGTCTGATATGTGGCTACCCTACAAGGGAAAGCCAAATCAAATTAAAATCAATCGAGAGAAACATATGACCCATACTATCACTAAATTTGAACAGGAAAATCAACCAATAGCATTTAATAATAACATTTTGGGGAATTACTCTTCCGAATCATTCTTTGGAAATTATAATTCCCAATCATATCCTTTCTCAGTAAATAATTTCACATCCCAAATCGAAAATTTTTCACAAACCGATAGATCAAGATGTGTTAATATTGCTGAGAACGCTGTAAATAAAATTGTTGATAATTCTTTATTTTGGTCACTATACTTTGATGGATCTAAATCCAGTGAAGGTTTAGGAGCAGCGTGTAATTTAGTTAGCCCTAAGGGAGAAAAAACTATGTTATCTTGTAGGTTGGAATTCGAATGCACAAATAATACATCTGAGTATGAGGCCTTAGTTCAAGGACTATATAAAGCTATTGGTCTTAAAGTTTAATATTTGAAAGTGTTTGGTGATTCAAAGATTGTCATAAAACAAGTTAGAAATACAATTCATTGTCTTTCTAGTCACCTCAAGCACTCTCAATCTTTGGTCCAGGAACTTATATCTCAATTTTTAGCATTCAATATTTCTCCTATCCCTAGATCCCAGAATGTAGCAGCTAACTTGCTAGCTAGTGTTGCTTCTAAACTCCTACCTTCCCAAGATTACAGCCCAGATAGATTTTCAGTAGAGTTAATTTTTAGACCATCAATTCCTGACAATATCACCAATTGGCGAGTGTTCAATCACGATGAAGACATCTTAAATTTATTGACTTCCAACAAGTCCTGCGATGATCAAATCATTGATGAAAGCGATCATGACCTCCAGATGAAGGAAAAGCAGCAAGAAAAATCAATACTGAAACCAATGGTTAAACTAGAGGATCTCTATGATATTAAAGACAGGTTTAAACAGGTAACCAATTCAAAGCTCCAAAGTTCCACTTTAAGATTTGAGTTGATAAACCTTGGTACTAAGCAAAATCCTCAAAAAATCAATTTGGAATTAGGACTTTCTGTGGAAGAAAGAACAACATTCATTACATTATTAAGAAAAAATAAACATGTCCTTGCTTGGAAACATGATGATTTAAAAACATATGATACATCAATCATTCAGCATACCATTCCAATGCTTTCTGAACAAAAACCAGTTGAATAGAAGTTGAGGAAAATTCATCCTAACCTAGAGAGTCAAATAAAATCAGAACTCAATAAACTCTTGAAAGCTAAGATTATTTTTCCTGTCCGACATTCAAACTGGGTTTCCAATATGGTGCCTATTAGAAAGAAAAATGGCGACATTAGGATTTGCATAGATTTCAGAAATCTGAATAAAGCAAGCCAAAAAGATAATTTCCCATTACCTACCATGGAGCAGATACTACATTCAGTAGCAAGTTCTGAGTTAATGTCCTTTTTAAATGGTTTTTTAGGATATAACCAAATTTTGGTCCATCCTGGTGACAGACTCATGACTACCTTCAGAACAAAATTGGGAACTTATGCTTACCAAAACATGCCTTTTGCACTTATTAATGCAGGAGCTACATTCCAAAGAGCAATGGATATAGCTTTTAAAGGATTGATCAATAAAACAGTAGTTGTCTATTTAGATGATATTACTGTATTCTCAAAGAAGAGATCCAATCATTTACATGATTTAAATCAAATCTTTGAACGCTGCAAAAGGTATGGTATTACACTCAATCCCAAAAAATCCTTCTTTTCTCTTAATCAAGGAAATATCTTGGGCTTCATTGTTTGCAAAGATGGTATTTATATTGAGCCGGATAGAATTAAAGAGATTTCTGAAATTCCATTCCCTCATAACAAAAACTCCATGCAGTCATTTTTAGGTCAAATTAACTTTGTTAAGAGATTTGTTCCTGATTTTTCCCAGATTATTTTACCATTGCAAACTATGATTAAGAAAAATTCAGTGTTTAGATGGGGATCTCCAGAAAAGGGAGCATTTGACTCTATCAAACAATCAATAATCAATGCCCCCACTTTAAACACTCCTAATTGTTGTAATCATTTCATACTGTATACTATCGTGTCCACTTTATCTTATGCAACAGTACTCACTCAAATTAATGATCATAGCTTGGAACCACCAATTTCATTTTATAGTTTGAATCTCCAAGGTGCTAAACTTAATTATTCAGAAGTTGAAAAACAAGCCTTTGCTGTGTACAAAGCTGTCAAACATTACAGACCCTTCCTTTTAAAAGCCCATACAAAAGTTATAGTTCCTTTTTCTGCAGTAAGGCAATTACTAATCCAAAGGGAATTAGGAGAAAAAAGGGCGAGTTGGGTCACAACACTACAAGAATATTACTTGGAAATAAAGCCATCCAAGATTGTTAGGGGCCAAGGTTTTTGCAGGTTATTAGCAGGAGCATCCAACATTCAAGAATCAGGTGATACAAAACATATTGAAGAAATAAATCAGATAAGTATTACTGATCCTGAATCACAATATGAAGACTTGATCTTCTATTTAAAAAATGGATATGCAACTCCTAATCTTTCTTATAAAAACAAACGTGACATTAGATTAAAAGCAAAAAACTTCACAATTGTTGATGATGTACTCTTCAGGCAAAATTATGATTCAATTTTATTAAGATGCCTAGAAAAACCTGAAGCGCGAAAGGTTTTGTAGGAGCTACATGACGGACCAGCAGGAGGACATTTTGGAGCTGATACAACAGCCCACAAAATCATTCATGCTAGATATTATTGGCCCACCCTATTCAGAGATACTCACGAATATGTAAGGAAATGCCGAAGTTGTCAAATCTCTAGTGGAAGACAAAGAAAACTAGCTTTCCCTTTGCAACCAGTCAACATTGATCAACCTTTCGAGCAATGGGGATTGGATATCATTGGAGAAATAACTCCACAGTCATCCAAACAACATAAGTATATCCTTACTGGTACTGATTACTTTACTAAGTGCGTTGAAGCAATTCCTTTAAAGACAACAAACTCTGAAGTAATTATAGAGTTTATAGATCAATTCATCATTACTAGGTTTGGTGTCCCAAATGCTCTTGTTTTCTATAATGCATCTTATTTCTTTGGAAATTCTATGTTTGAGTTTGTTATTGAAAGAGGATTTAAATTGAAATATTCTGCAAATTAATATCCTCAGGGTAATGGTTTAGCAGAATCTACCAATAAAAATCTAGTCAAACTTATTAAGCGAACTATTGAACAAAATCATAAAAACTGGCATAAATCTTTGATATTTGCACTATGGGCTGATATAATAACGCAGAAGGATTCGATAGGTACTTCTCCACTCAATCTTGTATATGGGAAAGAAGCAGTTCTACCAACCAATCTATTGCTTCCTTCTCTAGCCCTAGTTTAGTTTATTGAAGAAAGTCCCCCTTCTTCTATTCAACTTAGACATGATCAAATCTTAAAATTAGAAGAAGAAAGAGAAAAGGCCAAAATTACTCATGCAAAACATCAAAAAATTATCAAGTCATCTTTTGATTCAACTTCATCCAGTTAAAAACAATTACAAGTTGGTGATCTAGTTCTGAAATGGGACAAAGCCCATGAGGATAAAGGAAAACACACTAAGTTCCAGAAAATGTGGCTTTGACCATTTTAGATCAACGAGAAGATAGGCCATTCTACATTCATATTACAAGATCTATCAGGAAAGAGGGATTCTGTTGCTGTTAATGGCCTCATCTTAAAGAAATTCTTCAATTGAGGAGGTAACCCCTTCTCCTTTTGTAAATATTCAAATTTTAGCAGAATTTGTAGTTTTTAGGATTATTAGGAAATAAAGTTGTAAGACATCTCCCATTGGCCTTTGCTATAATGAAAAATTTGCTCAAAAAAAGTAGTTTTGATATATACTTCTAAAATAGAAACCTTAAACAAAAGGACAATTTCCAGGAAATTAGGTATATTCACATTCTGAAAGCCCATTTCATTTTTGTGAAATCTTCTCAAGATTTAGAAGTACTGTAAATCATTTTAATGTTTTCAAAATGGCTACAAAAAAGGTTATCAATATCAAAACAAGAACTAATTCAATCTTAGCATCTTCAACTCTTACCCTGTCATCCATACTCTCTTAAGGAGAAAATTGTCCATCCCATTCATCAAAGTTTATGATTACTCAAAGTGTAATTCTAAAATATTTGATATAAAAGATAAGGGGTCTTATTGCAAGCCTGCTTACCATGATCATTGGGAAATAGTTTAACCGACATTACCAACACTAAATATCAAAACAGGTAAATGGCTTATAATTATAAGACAAGGGGTCTCATCACGAGCCTGCTTGTTTGGTTAGATTACAACCAGTGAATGGCATTGTCAAACAGCTAGCCACCAAACCAGGACAATGGCTTTTTATCTTACAAAATAATAGAAAAGAAAAGGAAATACAAAATATGAAAGCATATTTTTGGATTCATTATTTTAATCATACTCTGAAATGGATGGGATAATGGACAGTCAAATGGTTAAAAGGTATCCCTATCGAAACTATGAACGTTTGCTGGCAGCAGAGGCTCTACCTATGACAAAGGAGTCATTAAAAAGGCTAAGATGGAAAGGTTCTTTGTTTTATCATTATCAACCAATAGAGGCCAATTTAAAACTTACAATGTATTTAATTTTAACAAGAGAAAAAATTAGCAAAAATAGCTCTTATTAGATTCAGAATGTATGTATACCTAGTTATATTAGAATTTTCCTCTTTGATAAGATTTCTATATAAAGAAAGTTTAAGTATTTCAACATTTCTCAGAGATAACTGTTTCTCCTAGTGAATCGCCAATTGTTGTGTTGTACAACAACCCCCCATTTCATAAAATTTTTCTTTCAAACTATAATATGAAATGGGTCCCTTTTAGATTTATAAACAAAATTGGTATCAACTTATCATTCCTCAAAAGGTTCGAAAAGAAATAATATAATATAAACCTTTTGAGTGAACATAAATCGGTCTTATAAAAATAAATGAATAATTCTTTATTATTGCGATAAAGCGATTGCAAGATCGCATATCGCAATAACAAAGGATGTGTAACAAAAGACCCATTGGTTTGCCTCGATGCGACAAGCGAATCACTATCGGATATCGGGAAAAGTAAGCAATTGTAACAAAAGGCCCTCTCTCTATGCTCTGATGCGATATCGCTATCGGCGATCAGGGAATATAACATACATGCAACAAAAGGCTCCCTTCTAAAAACTCTCAATGTGAATTAGCTTTATCGCTATCGATGATCGGGGATTTCGCAATGACATAGATGTAAATACTCGAGCATTCCTCCGATCTCCGATTGCGATAAAGCTAAGCGCGAATTTCAAAAAGGATTGTAAAGGCTTGGGTATATTATGTTAAATTATTATTAAAAGCCTTTCTATTCCCGATAGTGATTCACTTGTGATCAACCGCAAAAAAATCAAAGCCACGCTTAAATGAATTATTCGGCAAATAAACGATATGATGAGCATTTAAATCATTGACAGGTATAATGACCAATTAATGGAGTAGTTATGCCAAAATCTCTTTAGAGATTGTATCCACGGCAATATTATTTTAATCCTTCATTATTCATGGATTGATATAACTCTTCCATACTTGGTTTGCTCCACCTATTCTCTGCATTACGTTCATTTTATCTCCTACGCAGAGCTCCTCTGAAGCAACAAATTTAGGCCAAATGGGGAAGAACTCTAAAAAAATTGGAACAACTTCAACTTCTGCTGTAATAGGGCAATCTACTGCCGATCCGGGACGAAGTAAAAAAGGATTGATCTCAGACACTACATGTCTTGGTTTCAGCAATACTAGTTGGTAGAGCATCTATAATCTAGTTGAAGCTGAAGAGCCTGAAACAGTATCAGTACAAGCTACAGTAGGTTCGAACCGAAAGTCCGAGGCTACCCTAAAGGATTTAGCCGATTCTTACTTACACCGGATAGTGGCTCAAGAGAAAATTATTCCATACACAGATGTAGTAAGGTGGGCAGTTGAGGAAATCTCGATTACAAATAGAACATTTGGCACAGTCGACGGGAGAGTCTTCGGTTCATTTCAACCCAATGATTTGAGACAAATGTCCCATTTTCCTGAACTAGAGAAGAAGTATAACAAAGCATTTCTGGAGAAGTTCAGAAATGAAAATGAAATTGAATCAACACTTACACGGGAATGGAGACAGAACCCCGCAAAACACAAGCATGAGTCCTCGGGTAAGTACTTTGTCGATTCATTATGTTCTCCTTATTGTTACACTAAGGTGATGATGTGTAGGATTTGGGGGTTGCATGATTCCTCAAAATTATCAATAGAGATGGTACCTTTAATGCAAGCAGCAGTCAATAGAGAAATAATGGATTGGGGAAATATATTATCTGATAAGTTAGCAACTGCTATTCTTGAGTTCAGAAATAAAACTCGCATTACTGATAGGTTTATTCCTCCATTTTATTATAGCCCCTACATCTTAGATATTCTTTGTTTTAACTCCGAATTTCCTGTGTTGGGGTGGAGATGGACTCCACAGGACACCATGCCAATTCATATCTATCACCAGAAATTGTGGAAAGCCCATTATAAAGACCACCTATATCAAGTTTGCAATGGATTTATGTTGCCCATTTACTATGCAATTTTTGACAAGCCTGCTTCTAAGATTTCCTCACAAGCAGAGATTGACTTAACCACCCTAGGAAACTAGTTCGTAGAGGATAAATTTACATATATAAGAGTTTTCGGTATCCATGCCAGGCCTCATGTTCTCCCCTTATACATACCCGACAAACTATTGTATAGAGAGATAACATATCATCTTACGTCCGCAGTAGTGACCAAGACTCTGAGGAATTCAAAGAAGCAAGTTTAGCCTCCTTTTCCTCTAAGGTGTGGTCTTTACAGTCTGGATGACTATAAGCATGCAGAGAAAGAAGCATAAAAGGTAAATATAATGTACTGGAACAGGCAAAACTCACTAAGTTTGAACATAAAGAAGATGAGTTTGATGACCTATTTTCTTTGGCGGATTCATTATTTCAGGTTCAAACACTAGAAAAAATGAGATATCACGACGACGGGTTAGTGGAATTCAACAAACTCAGAGAGCAGAGGTTGTAAACTCTACCTCTAGATTTACTAGCTACTGCCTCGATGACACAATCAAGCAAGCCTAAACAACGACTTACCAATGAACCTCCTGCTACATCATAAATTTTTGAAGAAGTCCAGAGGAAAGAGTAGGAGGAAGTACAGAGGAAAGAACAGGAGGAAGGGCGAAGGAAAGAGCAAGAGAAAATACATGAGGAGGAACAGAAAAAGGAACAGGATAAGTGCAGCAAGGATGTGAATGTTGATACCCAGATTGACCCGAAATTGCTCCAAGAATGGCAGCAATTCGACTCAATCATAAGCAATCTGGAAAGCTCAAAAGATGCCGATACATCCAAAGCGATAGATACACAGGATACAATGTCAAAAAAGGTTCCAAGCGAAGGAACCAGCAGCCTACCCCCTAGTAGAGACTTAGAAATAATTCCGAAAGATCCTTCGGATCAAATCATTTTGAAGGTGGAGGATATACCTCCATTGGATTTCTTTTACAACCCAAAACATAGGGCCGTAGTAAAGCGACAGCGGAAAAGGAGAAGGATTGATCAACCTTCCCTGTTCCTTGAACAAACAGAGACAACCAACGTAGTTTGGAAAGAGGAGTTTGATCCTTCCGATGACCTAACAAAGCTGTCCCAGTATGTCGGAGCCTATTCGGTGGCCACCATGGACAAGGCATCGGAAGTGAGTAATTTTCTAAAAGAAAAAGACCAGGCAATCATTTTGTTACAAACACAGCTATCGGAGGCACAACAGAAATTTGAACAATTAGAACAACAATTGTCAACTCAACAACAGTTAAATAATCAATTAAACAAGCAGCTACTTGAAGAGAAACAGAGGGTAAATTCAAGCCCGATTCAAAGGAAGAAAGAATTACCAGAAGCATTGGCAAAATTCAAGACAATGAATGAACTAATGATAAAGACAAAAGATGAGTAAATTGCTCAATTATCACTTCAAATAGAGAAGTTCAAGAGTCTTTTGCAGCCTGCCGATTTCAAGACAGAAGCGTTACAGATTAATAAGGCACTGGTAACACAAATAAGAATATTGTGTCATAAAATTGCTCAAGTTGAAACCCTGTGTGACATAACAGCATCAATAATCAATAAATCAGTCGATGCTAGATAGGACTTAGAGTAGGCCGATGAGACCTTAACAGATTTTCTTACTTGGCAGGACACTAGTGAGGGACAGGTAGCAAATTTGCCTAAAATCCTAGAATCACATAAAGAAATCCTATTCCTGGAATGGCAATCTCAATTAATTAAGGCAGAGAGAGCAGTTTCTAGATGCAAATTATCCACAAGTAATTTGATTGAATTAATTAACAATACTCTCTATTTATATAATATGATCTCTCAATGTACACTAGGTAAATTGCTATCGGCTAAAACATTGGAGCAATCATGTTATCAAGAGCTGGAAAAGAATGGGAGGTTGATTACAGGTATTCAAAGTTTAACTTG
>APFE031134377.1:112643-148891 GCA_000404065.3 Pinus taeda
GGACACCTATTGGTTGTTCCTAGTAAAACCATACAGCCAGAGAGCCGCCCTCAAGTGTCTAACAGATGCAATCGGGTGTATCATTCCTGATATGCACGAGGCCACATACTTAGCTCAGCTCAATTCTTGTCTCAGCCGTCCTCAAGAAGTGGAACCGATGCTAGCGATATTCCAACTCAGATCAAAAGGAAAACAACCAGAGTGATGAATCATTCTGCTGACTGCCAAATTGCTGTGGAAGAGATATTCAAGATCAAGTTATACCAATTAAATAACATTTTTATTTTGTAGTTAGTTAGTTTAATTAAGTATTTATAGACCCTTTCATGCATTTAGAAAGGGTCCTCAGTTTTTTATAAGACTCAAACCTGAAGTTGCACTACTGTACTTTAGGTATATTTTTTTATAAAGACTGGACCAAATTATTCCAATTTTTTACAACGAAGCTTTTATGTGGATGTGCACTACTGCCTTTGTTTAAAAGTATCTCTGAGTTGAAAGAAGGAATTCGAATTGCGATTAATGTTGGGAATGATTTGCAGTACATATGGTACTACTATCTATGTCTGAATTTATTATTTTTATGTGAATTTTTATTTGATTACTCTTTCTCTTATTGAATATATGCATGTGTTTCAAGAGCATTCTTTATACTTTCCACTATTGGATGTTTACAGGATGCTTTTCTTTTAGTCATACATGTATCAGTAATATATAAAAGACAAGTGTAACAATGTTTTATTAATTACTTTGTTCAACTATTTGAACAAAGCAATTATTATATGAATGAATATCTATGTTTATCAAATAGAGTCATCTATATGCTTATTTATAAACAAAGATTATCAGACGTTGCACTTAAGAATAGAAATTTCCGACGATAGAGTAGTTTTTTGTATTTTTGATTTTTAGATTAAGTCATCCATCCATTATCACTTATTAGAAAACCATTCACTCATCCATCCCCTTTTTATTCATCATTGGGAAACTGGTCCCATTATATCCAGTCGGAGCCACCATCCCAAACAGAAAAGGAGCTGCATTAAGGTCTGGACCGGGTGGTTTTCCCCGATGTTGATGCAATGATTTTCGAGGCATCAACAGAAGGATACTCCATTTTCAATGTGGAAGACATTGAAGCTCAAGGAAATTGGTGCTCAAGGATAATCTTCGATGAGGGTAAAGTCCATTTCGAACTTAGAGGCTAATGCCTCACCTTCCGATCCTTTCGAGGATCCCTTCTTGGCTTCTTCTATGGGAAATTAGTTGCATAATGTCCCATCTCATGACAATTAAAGAACATCATTTTAGACTTGTAAACCTTCTTCCCTCCATGAGAAGAATTTGATTTGGAATCGGAAGCCTTCCCCTTCCCTTTCCTTGCCTTGCTAAGGCTAGATTTTCTTCATCATCATTCTTTGATGAAGAACGATCTTGTGTGCTCCTCCTGATCTCCTCCTACATTAGATCTGGCCACAATCATTCCCAATACGACAGTTTCTCCCTTCCAATCATAGAGTCCTGGTAGTTATTCTACCAAGACTCTGTGAATGGAAGGGAGAAACTGTCGGATTGGGAACGATTGTGGTCGGATTTGATGCAGGAGGAGATCAGGAGGAGCACACGAGATGGTTCTTCATCAAAGAATGATGATGAAGAAATCTAGCCTTAGCAAGGCAAGGAAAGGGAAGGGGAAGGCTTCCGATTCCAAATCAAATTCTTCTCATGGAGGGAAGAAGGTTGACAAGTCTAAAGTGATGTGCTTTAATTGTCATGAGATGGGACATTATGCAACTAATTTCCCATAGAAGAAGTCCAAGAAGGGATCCTCGAAAGGATCAGAAGGTGAGACATTAGCCTCTCAGTTCGAAATGGACTTTACCCTCATCGCATGCATGGTGTCATCGATGGTGGGTTGTGTTTGGTCTCTTGATAGTGGAGCCTCATTCCACATGACTGGCGATAAAATTTTATTGAGTATCTTGGAGGAGAAAGACCTCAAGATGTGCATAGAGATGGGTGACGACAAAAAGTACAATGTTTCAGGAGTGGGCACGGTTTCTTTTCAGAGGGATCATGGAGCTCCTCTCACCTTGACAGATGTGAAGTATGTGCCTGCAACGAAGAAGAACTTGGTATCGGTTGCGATGTTGGAGTACAAAGGCTATGATGTTGTATTCAGCAAAGGAAAGGCTTTCCTAAGACACATAGCCATGGTTTAGACCAAGAGGATTGGGATTCGAGTGAAGAATCTCTATAAACTAGAGGTAGATGATTGTGCGGCATTGAGTTCAAAAGCAGAATTGGTGCAAAGCCAAGTCATTGGCCAATTATGGCATAGGCCGTTGGGCCATTTGCATCATGGGGCCTTGAGGATAATGAAATACATATCTACAAGACTTCCCAAAGTTAAACTTGAGAAATTTGACACATGAAAAGGTTGTCCCTTAGGAAATTACACCAAGTCTTCTTTTCATGATCGAGACAGTCGAGCAGAAGCGACCTTAGAGCGATTTCACACTGATTTGTGTGGACCATTCTCGATGACATCGACAGTGAAGCAAAGGTATTATGTGATTTTCATTGATGATTATTCTCATAAATCCTGGATTTATTTCATGTAGAAGAAGGACCAAACCTTCTCAAAGTTTTGTGAGTTCAAAGCTTTTGTTGAGAAACAATCTGGGATGAAGATCAAGGACTTGAGAAGCAATAACGGTGGAGAATATGTCTCTTAAGAGCTTAAATACTTCTGTGCAACAGAAGGAATTAAACAAGAGTTGACGACACCTCATAACCCACAACAGAATGGGGTGACCAAGAGGAAGAACATAACTATTGTAGGGCTAGCACGAGTGATGTTGCATGGCCAAGGCCTACCACTTCATTTGTGGGTTGAGGCATGCAACACAGTAGTCTATTTGTAGAATAGAATCCCACATCGCATACTTGGGATGAAGACACTAGAGGAAGCCTTCTCCAGTAAGAGACCATATGTGGGTCACTTTAGGACCTTTGCTTCATTGGTATATTTCCATGTGACAAAGGATGCACGGAAGAAGCTTGAGTTGATAACAAAGTTGGGGATACTTCTAGGGTACACTGATACACCCCACAATTATCATGTGTATTTTCCTACCAATCAGAGCACAGTGGTTTGCAGAGATCTTAAGTTTGATGAGAAAAACGCCATGCGAGTTTCCATTGAGAGGGATCTCCAACTACAGGTTGTGGAGGAACTGTTGGCTCATAAGGAGGAGGAGTCTCATATTGATGCAAACAGTCGCGTGTAGAGGATCCAAGAGTGGAGACATCCACTCAAGCAGAGTCTTACAGTGATGGACGTAAGCACACAAGAGAAGCTGACAAATTGTTGTTAGATGTGAGAAAGAATGTGGGAGAACCATCTTCTCAGAACAGACAAAGGAGGTCACTTGGGAGGTACACTGGATACATGGCCCTTGTTGGGGAATGTGTTGAGACTGAACTATCTTCCTATGAGGAAGCAATGCAGTAGCCTATTTGGGTTAATGTTATGGTGGAGGAGTATGACTCCATAGTTTGTAACAATGTTTCAAATGTGGTTCCGAGACCAAAGAATAATTCAGTTGTGAGTTCACATTGGCTTCACAAGGTAAAGCAAGTTGTTGATGGTAGTGTGGAGAAGAATAAGGCCATATTTGTTGCTCGTGGTTTCTCACAAGTTGAGGGGATTAAATATGATGAGACTTTTTCTCCTGTGGCAAGGTACTCATCTATGATATCGACGTTGGCACTATTATCATAGATGGGTTGGAAGATCCATTAGATGGATGTGAATACTAGATTACTTAATGGCAAGATTGAGGAATAGATGTATACAAAGCAGCCTGAAGGTTTTGAGACCATCGATTGTGAGTTTCATGTGTGCCGACTCAAGAGAGCTTTGTATGGGCTGAAGCAAGCACCTCATGCTTGGTACACCATGATAGATAACTACTTCATCGTGTTGGGCTTCACAAAGAGTGAAGTGGATGTGAACCTATACCACATCATGGTGAAAGGTAAGCATTTGATCATTGCACTTTATGTTGATGATCTGATATTGACAAGTTATGATCAGTTGATCATGTCTTGCAAGGAGGACCTTGCAAGAGAATTCTAGATGAAAGACATGGGTCTCATGCATTACTTCCTTGGTATGGAAGTATGGCAGAAGGATGGGTAGGTGTTTGTGTCCCAGGGTAGGTATGCCAATGAGATACTCAGGATATTCCACATGGAGAAGTGCAATCCCATGTAGACTCCTCTAGTAGGTAACTGGAGGAAGGAGGATACTACCTTAAGAGATGTAGTAGAGGCTACTGTGTACAGGTAGCTTGTGGGTTCAGTGATGTACTTAGTGAACACACAAGTAGATTTGTGTTATGTGGTGAACCACCTGAGTCAAGTGATGGTTAAACCTACCAAGATGTTTTGGAAGGTGGCAAAGCATGTATTGAGATACCTCAGAGGCACATCTGAGTATGGATTATGGTACACACAAATAGAGGGAGTGAAGCTAAAGGGGTTCACTCATGCAGATTGGGTAGGGAGTCCATCATATAGGAAGAGCACATCAGGAGGAATTTTCAACCTTGGGTCAACTGTAGTTTCTTGGTACAACAGAAAACAGAGGTCAGTTTCACTCAGCTCGGTAGAGGTTGAATACATGGTTGTAAGTCAGGCAGCATGTGAGGCCATCTGGATGCAGAAAATCCTAGTTGGTTTGTTTGATCAGAGGATGGATCCAACTGTGATCTATTGTGATAATCAGAGTTGTATCAAACTCTCTGAGAATCTAGTATTTCATCATAGGTCCAAGCACATCGGCATCTAGTATCATCATCTCAGAGATTTTGTAGCAAAGAGGATCATGTTTTTATAGTATATTTCGATAGAGGAGCAAGATGCTGACATTTTGACAAAGGCATTGTCAAAGTGTAAATTCAAATTCCATAGAGACAGGATCGGGGTGGCAGATAATACCTTTCTTGTTGAGAGGGAGGGTTGAAATGTGGCAAAAAGAATATTCTAATTTTAATTTGTCCTTGAATTAAAATTCGAATTTAGTCTCACCAGCTACTTGAAAAATAATTAATTAACTCGTCTTGAGTTAATTAGTTGGAGAAATTCAAGCTAGAAGTCTCTGTGAAGTCATGCAATAGTTATCCCTTAAATTAAGGAGATTATCCCTTAATTAAGGAGATAAGATTGAGTTGTATTTGAGTTGTAATTAGTTAGCTCAGTTTACTGAGTTAAGTAAAGTTAAATTAGTTCCAAACTATTTGAGGAACTAATTGTGAGCTTAGTCAGTTAATGCATGCATGCATAAAACTAGTGTACTCCAGATAACTAAAGATTCTCTATCATTAGCTCATGCATGTCTATTCGAAGAAAGACCTAGTTGAGATTAAAGACAAGGACATTGTACTAGCAGTTGCATGAGCTTTCCTATAAAAAAAACTCATGCATGCAGAAGGAATTCATTCCTTGAGGATTGTGAAGTTTTACAGGGTGTGAGATCAATGTGAGTGATTAGTGTTACACTTGGTAACAGGAGGATCACCCAAGAGAAACAGTGTAAGGAAATAGGATATCGAGAGGGCAGAGGAGAAGGCCTTTGTATGGAATTCTGAGATATTTCCAACTTGTAATGATAACATAGATAGTGAGGTTTCTATCTAAGTCTTTCCCCTGAGTATTCTTTTGTGTTTCATGTGCTTTGATTCTTCTCTGGTTATATGTTTACCGCTTGATCTTGCTCAAATCTTTTAAGCTTCTACTGATTGATTGTAGAAGTAGATTAAAGTATATTGCTTTAGTTATATTGCATTATCAGGTTAATCTATAGTCAAAATTTCTACACCATATGTCCATTCTTTCCCATTTCTCCCTGTTTAAAATTTTGGTCAAGTTTAGAGTTGATAAGAAGAAGATTTATTGGTCAGAATTGCTATTTAGCATTGGTTTACTACCACATATAAAATATTTATAAATCAAAATTTGTGAGCAGGAAAAAGAAGTGCATGAAACACACGAGAAGAAGGTCACTAACATAGTAAAATGGACAAAGTGGTTGAAGAAAAGGATAAAAATACCTGACAATAATTCCATGGGAAAACTTAGTAAGAAAGGTAAGAAGAAGATTTCAAAAGGACAAGAGAAAACTCAAGAAACCAAGGTTCTGGTCGCACCACCACAGACCACCAAATCTCAGGTTAAGGTATAAGAAATAGTCAAGAATGAAGAATTCACGATGTGGCCTAGGACTAGGTCAAGGGACAAGAAGAGTGTGCAGGGGACATACCCTGAGGTATTTGTTGAAATCTCAAAAGATAAACAAGAAGAGAATAAAGAGGAAAGTAAAGAAGAAGAAGTGAAGAAATATAAATCAATATAGTTTGAACAAGAAGAAGATCCAATACAATATGAGCAAGATACCATATAGTATGAGGAAGAATACCCTAACATGATCAATATGAAAGAATCTATTTTCAAATATCAAATGATGATAGTATATTTGAAGAATAAAGATAGAGACTCGAAACAAAAAAACTCAAATAGCTACCGAGAGTGCAAAGACACCTCACAAGTATGTTGGAGTTGATTCCAGTGGGCCCACAAGTTGAACAACAAATTCAAAACTTAGTTATGTGCAACAGATGAAAAGGGTGGATCAAGCACCTAGTAAGACACATTTTCACTAGTGGAAGAGTGCCAGAAATGTCTATAAGAGTTCGAGGAGATTCATGAGTAGGTGAAGATGTTAGGTCAAGAGAATTGGAATTAAAATAAATTTGTGCAGCATCTACTGGAGAATTATGACAAGGAAGTATGTGAGGCATCCAAAGCCCTTGACAAAGGTAAACATTTTGTTAAATGGTTAACTCTTGTAAGAAGACAATGTGAAAACCTTTATGTCAAGAACCTGGTATTCAATACAAAGCTTAGGAGCATGAAGAAGATTTTAGACAAGTCATGGGGACTGGTTAAGAAGTACAACGAGGAAGCCAAAGTACCTTCACCTGGAAGAATGGCAAGGATAAGATCTAAGGTTCTGTTTCAAACAATTATCACTCTGTGAGTGCCTACTGAGCACAAAGATCCCACACCTAAAACTTGAAAAAACCAAGATTCCATCAAAAATACCTCCAACAAAAGGAAGAGGAACTAACATGTCATTGCTTGAAGTTTTGCAATTTTAGCTTTTATCTCAGAATATTTACATTACACATCAAGGATACTTATTTTTTTTGGGTTCAAGTCGAAAATATTTTTTTAATCAGTGTGTTGGAATGATTTTGATTTTTGGAGCGACCTATAGTAGTACAATTGTGTTTTGTTAAGACTGGAGGGCATATAAGAGGAATTTTTGGAAAACATACTACCCAGTTGCTACACAGCTACTATAAAGGCCCTACCTACAGACTTGTATGGGCATTGGGAAGAATCCAACATTTAGAGTTTAAAGGTGTGAACATGGAGCCGAGGTGGAAGCCAACACAGACCATCAATTGTCATCCATGTGCGATCATTGGAAGCAAAAATTTATATCATAATTGTTGCGTAGCTACTACACAGCCATTTCACTGTCAATAGTTAGCGTTTCTTATTTTTTTTGTTTCATTTCATGATGATGTTCTTCGAAGTTAGGATTTCTTTCACGAAATTTAGTTTTTTGTATTAAGATAAAGCCAAAGATACTTGTTTTTTGAGGAAAAGGACTTAAACAACAACTTTCGTCTTTTTGGTTTTGGATCGATCCACTGTTTGGATCAATGATGCAGTGAATCTAGATAGTTATTATGTTTTTTCTAGGGTCCATTTAAACTATGAAATACATATGAAACAGGTTGTTGTTGGTTCAACATTATTGTGAAGTAGTTATCAGAGATTATGTGATTGTGATCAATTTTTAAGAATGGAATGCTTATGATTTGAGGGTTTACCAATTATTGTTTACAAGGATAATTATGGTATGACACTTTGGAGTTGTTTTTTTATATTTATCACTTATTCAATTATTCCTTCTCTATAATTTATTGTTTTATGGGTATAGTGATTTCGGTTCGGTTGGAATTTAGTGTAAACTACTCTAAAACAGCTGTGTTGTGGTACCTAACAATCCCCTATTATTTATAGTTAAAACATTTAAATAATGGGGACCATTTTCTTTTTTTTCTTTACGTTTCATAGTAAATAGATTAATGATAATATATTTATATTTCAAAAGATTCCAAAAAACCTAAAATATGTCATTTTGGATTATCTTTTAGGTTTAATCCCTAGTTCAATAACTTAGGTTTAATTTTTAAATAGAATCACACATCACAAATGTTTAGAGGTTGCAATAATATCCCTTACCAAATGACGTGATGAAAAATATCCTTCAAAAATAAAGATTATCTTAATAAAATGAAGAAAAAAAAGGAAAGCACTCTCCCACAAATAAAGCTTCATCTGGCCCACCATAGAGACACATCATCATCACAGATTGCAGATAGTGAATCACACATCCTAACCGACCCTTTATTAGCTCATACATTTCTATGTTATGATTGTGATAGAAAAGAAACGTTTCCTGATCTCCGATGTGATGTATACAATATCGCATAACGCAAATCGCACATTGCAGATCACGACATCACTTCAAACTAAGCACTTCCAAAATAGATTTGTGATGCGAAATTGTTGACTAAGCTCCACTTAATGAGGATCTGTGTGTACTTATATTTTCATTAAATTTGAAATCTAACAGTTCTAATGTCCATTGTTTGAAGAAATTGGTTTGATTGGTAGGTTGTTATTTGAAACGTATGTATATATCACGTGTGTCCTTTCATCCTTGGAGATCTAAAACATTCCTTTGTGTTTCCTTTCTATAGGCTAATACTAATAAACGACATTACGTTGAAATGCCCAAAGTAGGAAAGAAAGGAAAAGGGTCATTTTCT
This sequence comes from Pinus taeda, assembly GCA_000404065.3. Taxonomy (NCBI): domain Eukaryota; kingdom Viridiplantae; phylum Streptophyta; class Pinopsida; order Pinales; family Pinaceae; genus Pinus; species Pinus taeda. The sequence continues at coordinate 121,619 of APFE031134377.1, forward strand.
AAAATAGAAATAACTCAGTCCAAACCAGAAGAAACAAAGATGGCTCCATTATTTACAGACACTACATGCATGTCGGACTTTCGTACCCCATCCTAGGAATCAATGTATAATATATTTGAAGAAGAAAGTCACAGGGTAGTATCAATCAAGAAAGAAACAATGGATGCCCCATCATCATCTGAGGCTACCTTCTTGATGTCGCTAATTCCTTTCTTCACTGAATTGCTACGCGGCCTAAAATCCTATCCTACGCATATATGATCAAATGGATGGTTGGTAATATGAATATCGAAGACATGACTTTCTTGACATCAAGGAAAACGATAGTAGGATCCTTCAAAGTTGTACATTTGAAGAGAATTTATCATTTGCGGGACCCGAAAATATATACGCAAGCCATTTCTTAAGAGGTTTGCAAAGAAGAAAAAAATAGATTATGAACCCATTAGATAATGGAGACAAGACACAAGCAAGCATAAGCATGATAGTAAGGGTATGTATTATTTAGCTTCTGTTGTTGGTCAATTCTGTTATGCTGCTGCTATGATATGTAGGCTATTTGTTTCTCTAAACACACAAAAGTTTACAGTTGAATGGGTTCCCTTGATTGAAGCTGCTTCTAATTATAAAATTATGGATTGGGCTACTATCTTGTCCAGCAACATTGCATCCAAAATATTAGAATATAGGAAAAAGCACTGTGTTTCAGAGAGAATCATGCGAGCGTTTTAGATGAGTACCTATATTATGGATGTCATTTGTTTCTCTTTTAATTTTCCTTCAATGTAATGGAAATGGACACTCGAGGATCCTACACCAATTCACTTATATCATGATGTGTTATGGGAATCAAAGTACCAACCTCATTTTTATAGAATTTACAAGAAACTTATGCTGCCTTTGTACAAATAAATTTTTGATCAAAATGCTCCCAATTTATCTCAAGAAGCCACGACAAACTTAACTATAATTGATAGTTAGTTTACTAAAGATCATTTTACTTATGTCACTGTATTTGGGAATCTTGAGGCCCCACATGTTCTTCCTATTTATGTTCCTGATATCCTTTTGGCATAGGAAACTGCCTATCATACTATAGGTAATGGTGTGACTAAAGTCTTGAAATACTCCAAAAAGGCCATTTGGCCATAATTTCCTATTCAATGTGGAGTCTATGCTCTAGAAATTTACAGTCACATTGTCTTAGAAATCAAACAAATCAAGGGCATGCATCTCCTCACTATTCCTCCTAGACAATACATCCCTAAAAAGGTCATTCATGATTTCACCACTCAGGTCAAATAAGGCCATTTGTTAATGAAGCTGATGACTTTGATGATTTGGTTGAGACATGTGAATCATACAGATAGGTGGAAAATTTAGCACAAATTTCACTAGGCCTCGAGTATTTTGTCTTATTCGAAGAATATAGCATAAAATGTTGCAGAAATTGTCTTCTGAATGCGTGATTACTTTACAACCAGAGTTTCCTACTAGAAAGTCTTTACCGCCGTCTACAAGGGAAACATAAAATATACCCACCACTGCACATTTAGAGAAACAAATAGAAGAGCTCCTATCTACTAGCGAGCTTGATAAAGTGTGGGATCAGTTCAACAAGGGTCTAGATAGCACACATGAGAAGTGTAGGATTCAACTTCAATGGAAATAGATAATACTCCTAAAGCCAGCAAGAAGTATCATGTAAATGATTGTTCAAGTCAAATAATGGATAAATAATATATCCCGGTAGTCCCTACCTTTGATATTGTTCTGAGAGTGGAATAAATTCCACCTCTTGATATTTTCTACAGTCCTCAACACCATGCCATCGTTAGTAAAAAAAATAAGAAAAGAAGAATGGAACATTCTTAGGAACTCCTTCCTCGAAGAAACCCACTAAATGTGGTATGGAAAGATTATCAAGTTAATTCATCTAATGAGTTAACTAAGCTATCACAATATGTAGGAGCATATGCTATGTCCACCATTTTCAAATCTACTGAGGTTCAATAACTGGTCAAAGAGAAAGATGAAAAAATCTTACAGTTAGAATAAACACTACTTAATTATACACATGATATTGAACATGAATGGAAACTCAAGTTTTCAAAGTTACAAATTGAGTTTAATCAATTGAAATTTCAAAATGATGTTGATATTCAGAGCCGAAATGCACATATTAACAAAATTCAACTTAAAATAACTCAGATACAGAAGGACATTGAGATTAAAGGATTCAGAAAAGAATCCAAAGAGATCACTGCTCTCCTCGCCCAACAACAAGTAAACTTCTGTAAGAAATTTAAGATCACCAATGACCTCTACAAAAAAAGTGACACATTGACTTATCAAATGTTTGAATTAAGTACATACTATGAAGATATCAACAATGATATTTCTAACTTCATTACTTGGTAGGATAGTATAGAGGGAATGAAAGAAAATCTTCGTAAAATACAAGAGTCATACAAGGATCTTCTCTTCACAGAATGGGATATTAGATTAAAGAACGTTGAAGAAGTAATCTACAAAGCAAGAGAACTAGCAAGCCAAGTTACCAAAATTGTTATAGAAAGTCCAGTAGATGCTAATCTTATTACTGAGTTCCCAGGAGAATTCTTTCCAGATACTAAAACACTCATAGAGTATTGGCATAAAAAATCTAAGGAAAAATAAGGTAGCATCAAGAAATTATCTAAGTTAAATATTGAATATCACCAACAGTTCTTCGTAAATCTCCATGGTCGATGGTTAGTTCTTCGCAGCCTTGTTAATGCAATTGAATACATGCTCCCACCTCTTTTAGATACCTTGTTTGTAGGAAATATGTGGATAATGCGAACTCATCCTCGAGAATTCAAGATGATGGAGGCTATTTATAGCTTACGAGAGAAAATGGGAGAGAAATCAACTTCCTATCTTTAGTTTCCTCTTAAAAGTGAATCTATTTTTGTCCTTTTGTTTCCTATTTTAAGGAGGGTTTGTTTTAACCTCCTCAACAAAATATGCATTTTCTGTTTTGATAGTATATGTTTTATTTATAAATACCATCTCATATATTTAGAGAAATGGTTCATAGTTTTTCTAAGAAGACTCAAGGATCCTGCACTTTTGTACTTCTTTGATAATTTTAATAGAAAGGTTGGGCAAGAGACTATCTTATTCCATCTGCAGAGTACTGATATATGTGGTCCTATTATCTTTGTATTGATGCTATGTTTTATCTGTATTGTTTTATTATATGCAAAATCACAACTCAATTAAGAATTATTTCAGTATTGAACAATGTTTTAATTGTTATCTTTAGTTGTATGTATGAAACGGTATAATTTTTATTCGATACAAGCTTAACAATTAAATTGATTAACTATTTAATCAATTTAATTATCCTTAATTCAGTTTAACTCTTTTAAATGTTTGATGATCTATATTGTCTTTCATTTATAAAGAAATATTTACAAAATCGCATATGCAAAGTTAGTCATGTCTCATGAATTAGATCGATAGATATAGATTTATTCATTTTCATTCATATTTATTTTATCAAATAAATTTCACCCCATCTATATCACAACTCAAACCCCATCATATATTTCATTGGGAAAATGGTCACTATATCCTGAGTCGAAAGCTCTATCGCAAATAGAAAAGGAACGGTACTCAAGTTCCCGACCGGGTGGTCTCCTTGATGTTGAGGCAAGGACATTTCAAGCCTTCAACACTTTTGGCACTAGAAGGAGGGCCCAGACTATGAATGGAAAAAAGAGCTGAACCTAAATCTAAAGGCCATTCCAAGAGTTACTCCCCCTCGAGATCACCTCCAACTTCTAGATATTCATCTGAAACTCCTACTTCTAGATCAGAAGTTGAAAACAATCTACAAAAACAGCTAGATCACTATCCCAAACTTCTAATCCACCTTCATCTCACCAGGTAGCAGAGGTTGAAACCTTAATTGAAAAATTGGAAATTATTTCTATTTCTGAAGAAAAAACTCAACGATCGGAAGTATCTGAAGGTAGTATATCCTCATATTTCCAACTTACTGGTATTTTAACTCGTTGTCAAAGAGAGAAGCTTGGGGCTACTCCATTTGAGTTTCCTCTTCCTTCCTTTTGAAAGAAGACCAAGAAATTTGAGTCACAGACATCCACTAGTGAGATTTTGTCAAACTCACCTCCACAAACACCTTCATTCCATACATTACCTCCAATCAATCCTCTTATCCATACTCCTTCTTCTCAAAGTATTGGTGCCAGTTCATATAGAGCTAATAAACAATCTGATTCTTCTTCCACACAATCACCTTCTACATCCACCTTTACCCAAAATCCAATAATGGTAGGAATTCTTCAAAAATCCACCCCAACCACCCCCACTAGTTAGACCATGGGAAAATCTTGGAGTTGTACAAATGCCAACACCTCTTCATCCTCTACTAAAACATCTTGGAAGATGTCTAGCAAAATCTAATATTGATGATGGACTACTTGCTGAAGAGCATCTCCATAATTATATATTAGCCATTAATCTGAATGTAGTAGTTGAAGAGGATTGTGTAGTAATATTATTTCCATAGAGGTTTGAAGGATGTGTAGGTTCACGATATTTTTCATTACCACCAGGGTCTATTACTAGCTGGTACATATTTGAAGAATAGTTTGTAACTAAGTTTGTTGATGATCACACTACTGCTACCTTGATTAATGATCTCTTTAATCTTAAAGAAAGTCCTAATGAAAACATCAAGGATTTTAATTCTAGATTTAACAAAATCTTAAATAAAATCCTAGATACATCCAAATCTGGTTTTGATCTACAAGATGAGTGTTATATGTCTACCTTACCTTCAAATATTGCATTTTTTTATCGATAGGGCTAATAAAACGACTCTAGTAGAAAACATGAAAGAAGCATTAACAGTTGAGAAAATGATACTTGCTTTAGAAAAAATAAATTTAGAGGATGAAAGAAAATCCAAGAAGGTTACATTTAAAGATGAGCCGAAGAAGAAAACTCCAAAAGATCGTTTTGATCTCGAAGGACGACAAAAATTCCTCAAGACTATGTCCAACGAGATGATCGAGATTAAAAGACAAGTGGCTGAATCTTCAAAGAAACCTTTCAGACCCTTTATGAAAACTAAGACTTCAGCATCCCAACCCCGCAATGTCATATTGAACACATAATGAGATGAAGATGATGTTGAAGAAGAAATAGCTATGTCTGTCGATGATTCTCAAGATGAAGAATTTGTAGAAGTTCATGGGATTTGGGACTTTATCCTCCTTATTTCTGATAGTGAAGAAGAACATGAAGCCTTACCTATAAGTACAAGAAGTAAAGGACCACTTGATTCTTCCCAACCAATCTAGAAACAGAAAAATTCTAATTCTACTACTAAAAAGAAGGACATCAATAAAGTAGCCCCTTATTCCTCTTCTAGTTGTCCATCCACATCAAAAAATTTGGTTGTCTCTAATAACATTGAGTATAATATAGTGGAAGAGATTAAGAAAGTTAAAGCTAACATTTCCTTCTATGAATTTTTGAAATTGAAACAACAGCAGAGGTATGTTATTAATGAATTAAATGCATCTCCTGTACCATTTGTTGTCACTTCTAAAGCTTCACAAGAAATAGTTAAGCCTCCTACTAGTTATCCAGACAAAGTCACTTCCACACATGCTATCTTGATTGGAGACAGATGAAATTCTCACACTCCCCCATTTCTTTTAAATTTTGAACTCTTCAAGAAGAATGTGCAAAATTTCTTACTTCATTCTGTAGCGTCATGGAATATAATGTCCAATTAAGTTTGCTCAAAATTGAATTTATCTCCCCATAGGTTTGTTGTTCATATAGTGCAACTTAATAGAACAAAACCTAAATTATTAGGAAAATCAACTTAGTCCTCATCAGACTTTCTTCTAATCCCGAAGTGTTTCAAATCATTGACATTCCAATTGCTAATATCCATTATTTCCATGGTTTAATCCTAATTAGAGATTGGTATGACAAGTTACACGGTTACTTTGCTATAGACTGGTCTTATATGTTTTTGCCGTATAGTGGAAAACCAAATCAAATCTAAGTGGATCGTGAAAAACATATGAAATATGCAGTAACAAATCTAGATGGAGAAAATGAAACAATAATCTTCACTAGTAATATTATTGGGAATTATTTCTCAGTCTTTTGGGGTAAATATAGAGCTGAAGAATCACCTTTCTTAATTAATTTTGTCACTTCACAAATTCAAAACTATTCACAGACATATTTATCCAAGTGTGTAAATTTTGTAGATAAGCCTTTAATTAAATACTTGTTTTGGAATTTGTAGTTTGAGGGATCTAGATCTAATGATGGTGCTAGATTAGGATCTGTCTTAATTATTCATGATGGAGAGATAACAATGCTAGCTTGTCGATTAGAGTGTCAATGTACAAACAACGTTGCTGAGTATGAAGCTCTGGTTCAAGTCTTGTACAAAGCAATATCTTTTGATGTGAAATATCTTCATGTGTTTGGAGATTCAAAAATTGTTATCAAACAGATAAGAAATAGTATTCATTGTATATCCAATCATTTGAAACATTATCAAACTCTAGTTCAATCTCTTACTTCACATTTCCTAGCTTTTGATATTTCTCCAATCCCTAGACTTAAAAATGCCAGTGTTGATTTATTAGTCAATGTTGCATCCAAAATAATCCCACCTAAAGATTTCATTCCATATCAATTTACGATTGAATTAATTTAGCCCCCTTCCATTCCTAATAACATTACATATTGGTGTGTGTTTAATGATGATGGAGATATCTTAAGTTTCTTAACATCTGAAGAATCATATTCTGATTAGATAAGTAATGAAAATGAACATGATAGACAGATGAAACAAGAAACTTAAGATAATTCTCTCCCAAAGTCTATGGTCAAACTTGAAAACCTTTATGATCTAAAAGATAGATTCAAGAAAGTGTCTAATTGTAAACTTCAGAGTTTAACATTGAGGTTTGAATTCGTAAACCTTGGATTTGAATATAAACCTGAAAATGTCAATTTAGGTCTTCGCATTTCCCCTAATGAAAGATTATCATTTATTCATCTGTTGAAGAAATAAAAAGTTTCTTTCCATGGAATTATGAATATCTAAAGACTTATGATACTTCCATCATCCAACGCACCATCCCAATGAAGCCTATTCATTAGAAATTAAGAAAGATTCCCCAAAATTTGGAGAATCAAATAAAAAATGAATTGAATAAGATCCTTAAAAAAAATCATTTTTCCAGTAAGGCATTCCAAGTGGGTATCTAATTTATTACCAGTCAGGAAGAAGAATGGTGACATTAGGATTTGTATATATTTTCACAATACGAATAAAGCCTGTGAAAAAGACAATTTTCCTTTACCACCTATGGAACAAATCTTGCAGTCAGTCATTGGTTCTGAGCTTATGTCCTTTCTTGATGGTTTTTGAGAGTACAATAAAGTTCTTGTTAATCCATATGATAGATTAAATAATATGTTTAGAGTTAAATGGGGAACTTATGCGTATGAGAAAAATGCCTTTCAGATTAATAAACGCAGGGGCTACCTTTTAAAGGGCTATGGACATCACTTTCAAATGTCTGATTAACAAAAAAGTGGTTGTTTATTTTAATGACATTACCGTACATTCTAAGAAGAGAAAAAACCACTATCATGAACTGAAGAAAAGATTTGAGAGATGGAAAATCTATGGGATTTCTCTCAATCCTAAAAAGTCCTACTTCACTCTAAGTGAAGGAAAAATTATAGGATTCAATGTCTCTACAGAAGGAATCTGTATAAATCTAGATAGAACTAAGGCTATTTTAGAAATACCTTTGCCCCATAACAAAAAATCGATGCAATCTTTTTTAGGACATTAATTTTCTAAAGAGATTTGTTCTTGATTTTTCCAAAATTGTTTTACCTTTGCATATCATCATCGATAATTTTTTTTTTGTAAATGGGGAAATAATTAAAGGGAATCCTCTCAAGTAATCAAACGATATATAATTGACGATCTCTCTTTAATCACTCCCAATTTTTTTGATCCTTTTATTTTGTATACTTTTGCTTCTGAATTGTCTTATGTCGCAATGCTAACACAAATCAATGATCAAAATATAGAAGAACCTATCTCTTCTTCAGTTTGAATTTTCAGGGGGCATAACTCAATTATTCTAAAGTAGAGAAACGAGCCTTCCTCACTCTTCTAAGCAACATAAGTTCATCCTCACTACCACAAATTTTTTCACAAAGTGGGTAGAAGAAATTCCACTAAAGTTAGCTAATTCTGATAACATTACTGAATTCATTGATGATATTATTATAACCAGATTTGGATTACCTAATGCACTCATCTTTGAGAATGCATCTTATTTCTCAAGAACCAATATGACTAAGTTTGCATTAAAAAAAGTATTTAAGCTGAAATACTCTGCTAATTATCATCCTCAAGGAAATGGCTTAGCAGAATTCACCAATAATAACCTCATTAGGATTATCAAGCTAACTGTTGATCAAATATAGAAGAACTGGCATAAATCTTTGGTTTTTGCCTTATGGGATGATAAGATAACTATGAAATATTCTATCATAACTACTCCTTTAAATTTAGTATATGGAAAATAATTTATTCTCCCTCCCAATCTAGCTCTTCCTTCATTGGCCTTAGTACAATTTATTGAAGAACAACCCTCCTCTTCTATATAACTAAGAATGTCTCAAATTCTAAAATTATAAGAAGAAAGGGAGAAGGCTAAACAAACCCATGCACATCATCAACAATTAGTAAAATATTACTTTGATAAAGCTCAGTTAGAAAAAAAAAAGAAAAATCAAATTGGTGACTTAGTTTTGAAATGGGACAAGGCACATGAGGAAAAAGGTAAGCACACCAAATTTCAGAAATTGTGGCTTGTACCATTCCAAATCATTGAGCAGTTAGGTCCATCGACTTGCTTTTCTAGAAGGTCTACAAGGTAAGAGGGATTCTCTTCATGTCAATGGACTAATCCTCAAACAATTATTTTCGTGGGACTTTCGTTCTACTGTATTATATGTATATACTCTAGTTTTTTTTATAAATAAGATTGAGTAACATATTCTTGGATTTCATTAAGATCTCTATTCATTTATCACTTTGACCTTGAAAGGTATTAATTTTAAGAGAATCAACTTCAAAATTGGAGATCAGATAAATACTTTAAAACTCTGAAATTTTTATACATTAAAATTGTAAATCCTTATCACTTCAAACTTCATAAAATTTTTCGTTTTTGATAATCAATCAAGAAAGGTTCCTTTGACAATTTAAACGGCTATTTTGAAATATTAGCATCTTTAACTTCAGTTTTCATCCATTACTCTTAAGGAGTAGGTGGACCTCCCCACTCATTGTTCATGTATTTTTTTGAGAGTGTAATTCAAAAATATAAGAAACCTAGAAGATAAGAGGTCTCATCATGAGCTTACTTACCATGATCATAAGGAAATAAAAGGCTGACATTATCATTACTGGACAACAAACCAGGATAGTTGAGTGTGCTTAAACAACATAAGACAATGAGTCTCATCAAGAGCTAGCTTCTTCAATTATGTTATCACTTGTGAATAGCATTGTCATTATCTAGCCACCAAGCCAGGACAATGGCTTCTAAAGATAATTGAAAAGGAAAATAAACTGTCAAAATTACCTCTAAAGATTTACAAAACATGGATGGAATACTTGTTCGCCATTTTGTAAAAGATAACCATGTCGAGCTATGGATGCCTGCCGCCAGTAGTGGCTCTGTCTATGACAAAATAAGTTCACCAAAAGCTAAGTTTAAAATATTATTCTTCTCTATCTTTATTACCAATTAAGGACTGGTTCGAATGGTTAAATACTTTTATCTATAAAAGTGATAAGGAAGCTTACAATTAAATGAAAATTTCTCTTCAAAGTAATTTTATTTATCTCATTTTCAAAATGTTTTTTCTTTCCTTAGGATATTTACTTTTAAGTTTAAAAGTTTGTTTTACGGATTGTCAGAGATAACTAATTCTTCCAGTGAATCACCAATCGTTTTGGTACCCAACAATCAACTATTATTTATAGTTAGAACATTCAAATAATGGGGACCATTTTAATTTTTTTCTTTAGGTTTCCTAGATTAATCATAATAGATTTATATTTCAAAAATTTCCAAGAAACCCAAAATATTTCATTTTCAATTATCTTTTAGATTTTTTGCCCTAGTTCAATAACTTAGGTTTACTTTCTAAGTAAAATCGCGCATTGCAAATGTTTAGAGGTCATGATAATATCCCTTATCAAATGATGTGATGCGAAATATCCTTCAAACATAAGGCTTCTCTTAATAAAATGAAGAAAATAAAGGAAAACACTCTCCCACACATAAAGCTTCATCTGACACACCAAGGTGACATATCATCATTTCAGATCATAGATAATGAATCGTACGTCGTTAAGGCTCTTTATTAGTTGATACATTTGTATGTTGCGATTGTGATAGAAAAGAAATGACGCCTGATCTTTGATGCGATATATGTGATAGCTCATATCGCAAATTGCACATCACAGATCATGGCATCACTTCAAACTAAGCACTTCCAAAATAGATTTGCGATGAGAAATTGTTGACTAAGATCCACTTAATGAGGATTTGTCTGTACTTATATTTTCATTAAATTTCAAATCTAATGGTTTTAATGTCCCTCATTTGAAGAAATTGGTTCGATTAGCAGGATGTTATTTGAAATGTATGTATATATCGTGCATGTCCTTTTGTCCTTGGAGATCTAAAACATTCTTCTGTGTTTCCTTTCTGTAGGCTAATACTAATAAATGAAATTTCGTTGAAATGTCATAAGCATGAAAGAAAGGAAAAGTGTCGTTTGTTCAGACAAAAATAACTAAGTCCAAATGAGAAGCAACAAAGATGGCTCCATTATTCGTAGAAACTACATGCAGGCCGATTATGGTACCTCCTCCTGGGAATCGATGTATAATCTATTTGAAAAAGAATGTCCCAAGATAGTAGCAGCCAAGCAAGCAACATCAGATGCCCCGTCATCATCTGAGGCTACCTTCTCTGATGTTGCCAATTCCTTTCTTCACCAAATTTTTGCACAGCCTGAAATCCTACCCTACAGAGTTATGATGAAATGGATGATTGATAATGTGAATATTGAAGACAAGACTTTCCTGACATCAAGGAAAATGATAGTAGGATCCTTCAAAGCTGCACATTTGAAGAGAATGTATAATTTTCCAAAACCACGAAGATTAAAAACAAGCAGTTTCTTAAAAGGTTTGCAAAGAAGCAAAAAATAGAGTCGAAACCCATTAGACAATGGAAACAAGACCCAAGAAAGCCCAAGCATGATAGTAAGGGTATGTATTCTTTAGCTTCTCTTTCCGGTCCATTCTGTTATGCTGTAGATATGATATGTAGACTGTTCAATTTTCCAAGCACACATAAATATGTACAATTGAATGGGTTCCCTTGATTCAAGATGCTTCTAATTCTGAAATTATAGATTGTGCTACTATCTGGTCCAACAATATTGCTTCCAAAATCTTAGAATATAGGCAAAATCACAGTGTTTTAGAGAGAGTCATGCCATCTTTTTATATGAGTGCCTATATTATGCATACCTTTTGTTTCTCTTTTGATTTTCCTTCAATGGGATGGAAATGGACAATCAAGGATCCTACTCCAATTTACTTATATCATGATATATTATGGGAATCTAAGCACTCCCTCATTTTTACAGAATTTTCAATAAAGTTATGCTACCTTTGTACAAAGAAAATTTTGATCGAAATGCCCTCAGGTTATCTAAAGAATACATGACATACTTCATTGTCGTTGGTGGGTGGTTTACTGAAGATGATTTTACTCATGTTAGAGTATTCGAGAGTCTTGCGACCCCACATGTTCTTCCTATTTATGTTCACGATAATCTTTTGGCCAAGGAAATTTCCTATGAGACCGTAGGTCATGGTGTGACTCAAGTCTTAAAAGACTCCAAAAATTCCATTTGGCCACAATTTCATATTCAATGTGGAGTCTATGCTCTAGAAATTTCCAATCATGTTGTCTTATAAATCAAACAAATTGAGGGCATGCACCTCCCCACTATTCCTCTTAGATGGTACGACCCTAAAAAGCTCATTCATTATTTCACCACTGAGCTTAAAATATGGCCATTTGATGAACCTGAATATTTTGATGATTTGTTGGAGATGTATTAATCATACAGACAGTTGGAACATTTAGCACAAACTTGATTGGGCCCTGAGGATTATGTATTATTCCACAAATATAGAAATAAAAGGTTTTGGAAACTTCCTTCTGAATGCATTATTGCTTTACAACTAGAGTTGCCTACTGGAAAGTCTTTCCCATCGTCTACAAAGAAAATAGAAAATATGCCCACTACTGCACTTTTAGAGAAGTAAATAGAAGACCCCATGTCTACTAGCGAGCTTGATAAAGTGTGGGATCATTTCCAAAAGGGGCTAGATAATATACAGGAGAAGGAAGTGCAGGATTAAGCTTCAATCGATATAGATAAGAATCCTGAAGCCAACAATACAAAGTCTCTTATAAATGAGCCTTCAAGTCAACTAATGGATAAAGAAGTTATCCTAGTTGTCCCTACATCCGAGATTATTCTCAGAGTGGAATAAATTCCACCTCTTGATATTTTCTACAGTCCTGAACACCATGTCATCGTTAGTCAAAACAAGAATAAAAGAAGAATGGACCGTTCTCAGGAACTTCTTCTCAAAAGTGTCCTGCTAGATGTGGTACAGAAAGACTATCAAGCTAATTCATTTGATGATTTAGCTAAGCTATCGCAATATGCAAGATCCTATGCTATAACCACAATTTTCAAAGCTACTCAGGTTCAAGAACTCATTAAAGAGAAAGATGACAAAATATTACAGTTAGAACAAACACTACTTAATTCAATACATGATATTAAACACAAGTGGCAACTCAAGTTTTCAAAGTTACAAACTGAGTTTACTCAAGTGAAAGCTCAAAACGAAGTTGATATTCAGAGATGCAATGTGTAGATTGACCAGCTTCAACTTAAAATAACTCAGATATAGAAGGACATTGATATTGAAGGATTCATAAAATAAGTGGGAGAGATCAATGTTCTCTTCACCCAACAACAAGTAAACTTCTATAAGGAATTGAAGATCATCAATGACCTCTACAAAAATAGTGACTCATTGACTTATCAAATGTATGAATTAAGAGTTAAAAAAGTAAATCCCATCACCTAGTTTGAATTGTTTTTTTTCGGATAATCTTGTCATGCCATTTTCTTTTGGATAAGGGTAGTTTGTTGAATGAATTCCTCATGTATTTTATCAAATTCATTTAACTGGGTTATTCTTTGTTTTTGGGAATCTACAAGGTCCACACCACGATACTTTTCAAGGATGGAAATTTATTTGAAAGTTTAGGAATCATGGTGAATCTTAAAAGTTCCTAATATTCAAAGTATAAAATGTTTAGCAGTATTTTGTAAAAATATTCAAATTTATAATGATTATGTACAATGTCCATAAAATTTTGGTGAATTTCACGATAAAATATTCTTATCCTAAAAATTTGGGTGAACCATTTTACGAAAAAGTGGTAATTGGCTAATATTTTTTTTGGAGAAAGCATGGAAAATTAGCCCATGTGCTAGTATTATCCCCTAAAATTTTCCCACTGTCCATATCTAGTTGTACTATAGTTTTAAAATCCTTCACCTAAAATTTTATTTTAAGAAGATCCTAGTTTCAATATACGAATTCATATGGTGTAAATCCTACCATATTTCTCCATGCTATTGTATGTTCCCAAAGTTCCTTAAGACACCAATCTACCAAATTCTTATGGTGTAACTGTACTATTTTGGTCAAAATTACTTCAAGGACATTGTTAGTGGACTCCACTTACTTTTTGGCCTATAGATGGTAGGGATAATATTTATAGTGCTTAATTTGATATTGATAAGTAACAAATTGTACCATATTTTATGTAATATCTACTCATTGGTGTAATATAATTTTCTCTTGGAACTCCAAAATGATTAAAAATAACTTCAAATAGAGAATGTACAACTTCTTATTTCATAGCAAAAACGTTATGTTTACCCTCTATCCATTTAATAACATAATTTGTACAAACCAAAATATACCTTTTCTTCTTTTATGCTACAACAATAGGCCCTACAAAATGTAGAGCTCGTTTTACAAAAAGCTTAATGAGTACTTGTGGATATAAGGGAATCTTGCTATATTGTAATGGGTGGCCCATTAATTGAAAACTTCAAACATCCTTTTTGGAATCTCTAAATAGGTTGTGTTAATAATACCTCGAATGAAGATTTTTGAAAAATTTTAAATTTTGAAAATGTTTCTTATGTAAGTGAAGTGCCATCGACATGATTCATCATAGTAAGCTTTAAATATTTCAAACATCTCATATTCATGTACACACCTTATAATAATTAAATTAGGTCATATCTAGGAGATTTCCACAACAATCAAGGAATAGGAGGCACTAAGTTTGACAATCTTCTTTTTTGTAGGTGAAAGATGTTGTGGTAATTTTCATCTAGCCAAATAGTTATCCATGCATACAAACTAAGTATAGTTATTAGACACGAAAAAAAATGGTCATATGGAAAGTCATCATCAACATGAGTTTCTTGTCCTTGATTATGAATCCTAGAAAGAAATATGTTACTACATTTTCCCATCCAAGTCTATCTACAATGTTAATATAAAATTCCTGGAATGAAAAGAGACACCTAGTTATTCTACCATTAGTAGGTTTATTGATTATGTATCCTATGGAAGAATGATTAATATGGATAAAAACCTCTACCCAATGACGTTGCCTAAATTTATTAAGTATATGCAGAAATACTAAACAATCCTTTTATTCCATTGTATTGTTTAATTCAACATGAGTTAAGTTCTTGTTGATGAAGTAAATGGCATAGAATGATTGATTTTCTTGTTTTCCAAATAATTGTCGAAGGGATGTATGCAATGAATCCATTAATATGTCGAATACAAGAGACAAGTTTGGTCCTTTCAAAATGAGTTCCTTTGTAATATTTTATTTTAGCATCTCAAAAGTAGTTTGATAATAATCATGCGAATAAAAATTAGTATCCCTAGTAACCAACTTCAATGAAGGAGAACCTATTGTTGCGAAAGTTTCTATGAATCATATGTAAAACTGACATGGCCTAAGAAGCTTCTTACATATTTTAGGGATCTTCAAACTAGAAGCCTTGATGTGACCTAAGTATCTATTGGATCAACTTCAATTCCAGCATAAAATATAACATGAGCAAGAAAATCCTTCTAGTTTGAAACATATGACATGTATCATCACTTAATGCAAGTTTAGTCTCTTGGAATTTTACCAAAAGCTTCCTTAAATTTTCTAATGCTTCATGAAAATGGTTACCATATACAGATAAATTATCCATATCAACTTCCACCTAATTATAGATCATAGTGATTGGCCTTTAAATCAGATATAAATTAAGGCCCATGCCTCTAAATTAAACATAAATTAAAGCCTGTGACCATCCTTCAACACATTAAACCTCTATTTTTGCATTAGATAATGTATTTTTAACTTTAATATATTCATTAGGAAGTTTTATGAATAATTACATATTTGTGCCTAATATTATTAATTTTTGTGGAATATTATGAGAATATTGGATAGATTATGAAAATTTGGAGGAGGAGATAATTTAGGGACTTGCTCCCTACTACAGGAGGATCAATATTAAATAATAAATCAACAAGATATTATGGAATTATGGCACATATTGTGGAACTCCAATGATTGAGAAAATCTAGGAATGTGTTCCTTACCATTTAATGCAGATTCTTAGTATTGGGAACCAGATCCAGTAATCAAGGGATTTTGGTAGGGAAAGCTTCCTCCATTCATGGAAATGATTCCTAATAATTTTTTATAAATACCAAGTTGAATTTTCCTCTAGGGGGATATTTTCATTAGTGTTCTTGTGGAAAGAACTTGTATTTTTGTAACTCCATTGTATTTTCTTGCATGGATGTAATGATATTGATGAAAATAATGAAGAATGGTGTCATGTTCAACTTCTAAATCTTGTTCTCCTCCACAGGTCTCTGAGTTTCCTTAGGCTTGGCCATCCCAGGAGTCTCAGAGCCCTTTTGTATCATTTTCTTCCATTATTTTCACTTCTTATTCACATGCATCTCTTGTTTTCATTTCTTTCTATTCATGCATTTAGTATTAATGATTTCTTGTTGTAGGATTGGGTTAAATGTTTAATGTAAGTTCTTTTGTAGGATGACAAGCATACCTTCATCCTTGGAAAAACTTTTTAAGGTCATAGTAATAATTTAGCTACTCGGATTAGCTTTCTTATTCCAAAATCTAGATTTTTAGAAGTCCTTTCTGGCAAAGAACAATAAAATTCTGCTATTTTTTAGAGTATGCTAACGAGCTTCAGTCAAATTGGTTCCAATTGCATTAGATAAAAAAATAATTTAAGTTCATAAAAAAAAAACTACCCCATTGAATTTTCACTTGATTAGGTTACACATTTTATAGGTTTACTAGCTCTCTAATTCTTGAATTTCTAGATTTTCAACTAGTATTTTTCTACTATTCTTTAGCATGGATTAACAAAGTTATTTTTGACTTATTCCACTTGGAATGGGACCTAAGACATTCTAGTCAATAAAAAAATTTGTCACATCCAATTTGTATTTTATTTTCTTGGTCATTCAATGAATTATAATTTCATATAGTAAATCTGTAACATCCTATAGTAAAACAGGGCATCTTGTAGGAGAACTAGGGGATTTTGTAGGAGAACTAGTACATCTTGTAGGAAAGCCTGTAGCGACCTATTTTGAGCTTGAATTGAGAAAAATCAGCATTGAAGCTAGGATTAGGCCTCTACTCGACCTCCATGCCATCAAGACCATTTTAACCCTCTTCCTCCATACCTTTCTCCCCTACGACAGAACAAGGTGTTAGGGCCTAAATCTACCTCAGGCTGATAAAGGTAGGTCTAGGGTAACATTAAAAAATGCTTAACCTGGTAGCTAGCCGTACTGGGTCGGGAGAGGGCTCTCTCCTTGTCAATCTCAGGAAAATATAGCAAGTGAGGCTGGAGATGACTGATGTAAAGACTAATTTTAGGCTAGGTATATGTTCAGAGGAGTTTGATTGAATTTTATGTTGGTTTGTTGGATCAAAAGTGAAAGGCAATTTTGGGTCCAGGGAATGGACTCAGACTTGCAGAGATTTCTATGGGGTGAGGTAGGCATATGCTTTAGTACTTTGAAATAATTTAAATGGAAAGTCTTAAGTCTAATGAGGAGTTAGAGAGGGCATCAAAGTATCAGTAATCCTCTTCAATCAGTAGAAAACATATGAAACTAAACAAACCCTAAGGTAGAGCATTGCAACATCAATGAATTCTACCTTTATACTTGATTCATTTAGTTAAGCTGAAAAGAGTGAGAAAATGGCACACATAAAAACATGCTAACTTGAATTACAGAACGAGAAACAATACTAAATCACCTTGCCACAAGAATCTCACAAAATGCTACAAACCCTCGTCTATTTCCTTGCCAAACTGCAGAGATGAATGTACAATGATGCTCAAAGCATTCACAAGAGTCCAACCTTTAAAAATGATTGAAAAAGTACTAGATATAGCCAACAAACAACCCATGCTAGCCTTTAGGGGTCTAATTCATGATTTAAGGAGTTTCTTCAATAAGATCTAAACTAATCACTGAAAAATAGGTAGTGGAACAGCTTGCCTCTAAAAGCTAGGAAACTGATTCATTTAGTTCAAAAACCACCTATACATGATGTATCTACCTCCATGAGTGAATTTTTATCATTTCTACATCAAAGTCCATCACGTTACATCAATTTACATCATGAGTTTAACCATGAGAGAGAAAAAAGTCAAACTAAGACAAAACTAGGTGAAAAAAAAAGTTTTTTGGCAAAAATGACACTTTTCTGTCCTACGTGTAGCGTCACTTTTCCTGTGCATGCGCTTTTTCCTAGCTAATCTTGGAAGCCTTCACGTGCACCCAATTTGCTCCAAGTTGGCTTGTTGGAAAGGTCTATCTGTCTAATTTCCAGAACAAGTGGAATTTCTAAGTTTGGTGTCCATTTGCCCCTCCAAAAATGAGTTCGCCCAACACTACTTCCCGTGTGGCCAAAAAGGGGCAGAGATGGCATTTTTGAGGTGTTTTTGACCCTTTTGGAGGCCCAAAACTTGACAATTTTTTTTATTAATTTCTAGGTATTCATAATTTTTCACAAGGAATGCAAAAATTTAGAGTTTTCCTCCAGAGGAGGTCCCTAGCAAAAGCGATCGCCAGGTAACGCTATGCACGAGGCAGAAAAACTTGTTTTTTTCCTTCAAAATTTCAAAATTGTCAAAAAGTGTGCCAAATTTCTTCAAATTTAGAATGAGTGACCTGCATTAAGTACTATGTTGGGCCAAGGAAGCTTCATCCAAGATCTTGAGCTTATCTTGGTCTTTCTTGCTCCTCAAAGTTTTCCTCAACTTGGCTTTTAGGCTCCTTTTTCTTGCTTTGCAAATCTTGTTTGTAGCCAAATAATGAAAATTCATTTTCTTCGACATATTTTTCTCCTTATTGACTTTCCCAAGTAACTTCTCCAAGTGCATATTCACCCTCTCTAGCCAATATTCTTGGTCAGCATCAATCTCTTGCTCAAGCAGTGTCAATTTGACTTTCTTCCTTTTTGTTGCTTGCTTGTTTTCCCTTATGGTTTGCAGCTCCATGATTGTCTACTTATCCTCCAATTGCTTGTTCCGTTGCTCAAGGTAATTTATGATCCACTTAGCCCTTTCAAGGTTGAGAGCTAAGTCATGGATGTCAGCTTCTTTTTCTTTGATTATTTCCTTGAGTTGTGAGCTTTGGGAGCCCAACTTAGTATCATCATCCTGGATCAAAATGAAATCTCTCTGCTGACCTTCAGAAGGCCCTTCCTCATGCAATGGTTGTTTCCCTTTATCGTGTACTAGCTGTGCTAAAGAGGAAGGCAAAGCCCCTTTCACCCCAGGTGAAGATAGCATTTGACTGCTGTCAGATGAAGGAAACAAGACCCCTTCCACCCCAGGTAGAGATAACACTTGTTTTGTAGCTGCAAATAATCTCCTTGTCCCCTTTTCATAAGTTACAAATACTGGCACCCCTGTAGCTTGAGCTGTAGCTTGAGTCTTGTGAATTTCTTGTTGATTTCAAGGCCCTCCTACCTCATGAAATACTGATGGGGTCACTTGAGGGCTTTTGAAAACCTCATGTGAAATAAAAGCATCCCATGAAACATTTAGGAAACTTAGCTGATGCCAAACAAAAATCTTCATCAATGCAAAGTGATAAATTCTATTGTACTGTTGATGAGGAGGTTTTGTTTGTGCCAATATGGTCATTTTCTCAATATTTCTGCATATGAAATAGGGGAGGTTCATCATCCTCACTCTAGTGAAATGCATCAATAGTCTAACATGATAGGTGTACAAGCGAGAAAATCTCCCTTTACAGCTGAAGTATTTGATAATGAGCTTCATGAGTGAAGCATAAGTGTCCCTGTCCACAAGCTGTCCTTTGTTCCACTGTTCACCCACATTCAGAATACCTGTTGCTTCAACTATAGTTTCAGGTGTCAAAGTGAAGGTAACACCTTCTAAATTGATCTAGCCATTGTGAATATGGAGAACAAAAAGTCTAGCAAGCTCATGGTGGTATTTCACTCTTTCCACCATCTCACAAAACTGGTAGCAACACTGATGTTTGAAACATGCTACTACAAGAGGACAAGCCAATAGCTCTGTGAGTGTAGTGGGCTCCTCCCGGATGTGTTTTCCTCCCTTATGTGGTTTTCTTGGTGCATGGATCTCTTGGGAGGAATCACTCACAATTTCCTCATCCCTTTCATAAGCTGAATCTGTTTCCATATTTTCCACAGGTTGATGTTCAATGATGAGTATGAAGAGATTTTATATCAAAAATAGGTGTTTGTTGTTTGACGAATGGGATTGATGAGTGGAACTGCTGAATAAGGGATTTGATGCTGGGTGTAGGGTTTTTAGGGAGTGATAGGATTTAGAAATGCAAATTAGGGTTTGGGGAATAGTGGAAATTTGTGTTAGGGTTTTAGGGTTTTGGGGATAAGGGGGTAGGATGAGTGTGAATGAGAGAGGGAAGGGAAATGAAATGAGGGAAATTTTAGTGTGAGGAATGTGAAAATGATGTAGGGGAGTAACAACAAGAATGACAATTTTACAAGCCCTAGATAGTTTTTGTAATGCATTGTGTAGCAAACTAGGGTTTGTTTCTTCACCTATTAAAACACGATGAAGAAGGATCAAATGTCTTGCAATGGCAATTAGGAAGCCTTACTTACTTGGAGGAATGATGATTACAAAGTTATAAAGCTTGAGGAGGTCGATTGGGTGAAATTTAACCTTGGAGGACCGGTGCGCCACACCAACACACAGGTGCACCATGCCAAACTACTGCATCATGAAAGTTCAAACTTCAATGTATTTTCTGTGCTCTGTGCGCCGCGCTGATCAGGTGTGTCGCACCACTACCCAGGTGCGCCGCGCCCAGAAAACTTCATAAGTTTGCTACGTTTTTCCTCCCTTTACCTCAAAAATGTGATTTGCTCTTATTTTCTCACTTTAGCACAAGAAATGAAGTCTTCAAAACAATGGACACTTTATATACAAGTGAATTTAATTCTTCATTTAAAAAAACCCACTTTCTAATGTTTGCCTCTCACTTTATCCTTTAAAACTCTATTTTGCAGTTTGATTTTCTTTTTGACTTTTGATGGACTAATGCTTTGAATTTCTTGTCTCTTTTGCAGGAGCTAGAGTGTAGGAGTTTGGCAAGGTGACTAGGGCTACACTTCTGGACTTGTTACATATAGGAAAATTAAAATTACATAAAAATTTATACACAAAACATAAAAACTCTATTTTTCAAAAATCAATTACTGAGCATGTGATTATCGAAATTTTTGATCTTGAGACCTTATTAGACCTCCTCATGTGCCTCCAGACCATTATTGAGCTTTTACAAGACTTTTATAACAAACCCTAGACCTAATGAGACCTTAAACCCTAAAAATGGCCTTTGCAAGTGTAAACACAGAAAATGACTATAAATGACCTAAATTTATGAAAATAGGCCAGCAGGTAAAGATCATGAGGGAAAATTGATAATATACCACTACCATCAGATGATCCATGACCCTAATGGAATGCAACTGATCAGATGAGACACCTAAGAAGGCATGCAACAAGATAATTTTGATCAGTGATGGAGGGATGAAGATACTGACACTAACACAAGGAAATATTAACATTTGCATTCATAAAACAAAAAGATTAAAAAATGAGTTCCTTTATATTTACACATGCACACAATAGTTAGTACTCTCTAGATTATATTTCATGCTTAGATTTGTTAAAACATCACATGTGACAAATAGGGTTAAAATATGGTTCTTTTTCAATCAAAGTGTGTTAATAACTAGATAAAGGATTTCATGTTACTTTACAAGCATTTTTAGACTTGGTCTTTCATGCCTGCAAATAGATAGCATTTTTTTTCTCTCATGACAACAAAGGAAGGAAACATTGTATGATGCACATATAGTTCCGATACCTCTTAAGTTTGTACAAAATCCGGGTTGATAATTAAAGTTGGTAGCCTTAGGAGTTGCAACATTCTTGTTGCAATACCGAGGCTCATCAGTTTTTGGTGTTATTGTGAGGGAGGTGTCAAAGTATGCATTGTTTTATTCCCTAGTTGATCCATTTATTTTTACTTGTTTGCAAAAACAAAAAAATAATTGCACTAGGCATATTTCATTTAAAAATAGAAAAGTTCATTGCATTAGTGTTTTCATTCAATCATAAAAAAAAACAAAAATCTCCAACATCAGCCCACCCCCCCATTTGATCATGTGGTGTAGTAAGAGCCACATCACCATTCACTTTTGTAGGTAGAAGAAGATGATGACAAAAAATGTGGAAGAAATGGATGGAGATTATCACAATGAGGAATATCCTCTTAGATTTCCCATTCAAGATACTGATGGTAGTGTGTACATGGCGAACACCCCTCCATCTTTTCTTCCAAAATTTCATCGTCTAAGGCCAGAGGATCCGGAAACCTTTCTCTTTAAATTGAAATTGTTTGTAGATCTTACGATTACTTATTAAAAGCTCAAAAACTGAGAGTGTTTCCAACAACATTGAAGGATAGAGCTCTTAAATGGTTCATGAGTTGAGGGACTAAATCAATAAGATCATGGAATGATATGCACAAGATATTTCTTGAAAAATATAAAGATTGTGATCTTAAAGAAGAAATTTTTAGAATGAATCAAATAGAAGATGAGAGTCTAGAGGATCTAATAGAGAAGTTCATGTATAATGTTAAGCGGGAAAAACTACATCATTTAGGATCTGACACACTAAAAACCCTCTTACTTAATAAAAATAAGGATGAGTGGATTGATCTCCTTGATCTCATGAGTAAAGGTGATGCATACCAATTATCATTTGAAGAAATTTGTGAAACATGCAAACACATATCAAGAGGAAGGGAAAGAGTAGCTAAATCAGCATCAAGATTAGTAAGTCAAGCTAAACTTGGAAATTTGCTTGATAACTTTAAAAAATAAATTCCTAGCAATCTAAGTGAACAAGTAGAAATGTTAAGAATGAAAAATAAGCATAAGGAAGATGTTAATATTTGTGTAGTCCATGCAGAATCACATGATTTTAAATGTTTCTCCTCATTACCAAGGTTGAAGGAAGTTCACCAAGAGGACAATGGAGCAAGTCAATTTCCAATGTAGCTATGTTATGTAGCTCCAAGACGACCATAGCATCCTAGTCAACCTAGTATGATGTAAGATCCTAATTCAAAATTTCACGGTTATGCATATCCACCTCAAAGTAATTGGAACACACCCTTTCCTTGGCAACATTGTCCATCTCAACCCCAAAACCAATATTGGCAACAAGGTTCGCAAGGAACTTATGGTATCCATCCACAATATCCTCAGTATTTTTCTCAATATTCTCCATACCCAAATCCATGTTATTCTTGCCATTCACCTCCACCACAACCACAACCCCAACCACATCCATCTCAAATATACACTCCCACTCAACTACCTATACCACCATTTCCAAACCCACACATTGAAGTAGCTCATCCCACTTGCAATGTTGAGGTACAACACTTCCAAACATCTACTCTTGAGCTCAATGGTATTCACCATAGCCCAGGAAGAGTATTCCAGAAAAGAGATTATCTTGATATCATTGAAGGACCACATCCATAAGAAGAATATTTGAATGAGAAGACCGAAGAATCATGTGTTGCACTTGATGAAGAGAAGACATCAAAATCATAGATTGAGAAAGCTCTCTCATAGTCACCATCAAATCCTCAATGTATTCAAGAGAACACTCTGCAAAAAGAGGAAGATTTGAAGGTCATGGTAGAATAAGACATGAAGAATAATCTATATAAGCAAGAAAACCAAGGATATCAAAGTTATATTGAGGTTTGGTTCTAGAAAATCAACAAGGTGGAGCACCACTCTCTTCTTCAACATGCTTGCTCCTTTCAAAGTCAAATCATTTGGTCTCTACAATCCAGGTACATGTCAAAGCATACATTTCAAGCCTACACATCATTTTGTCTCTCATCTTGATGTGCACATCATTCCATTGGAAGTATTCTTATACTTCAAAGTGATTTTGTTTTTCATATAGGGTAGGGTAGAAAAAAAAATTAAAAATAAGAGAAAAAAAATGAAAATCTCAGGTGAAAACCTCCTTGGAGGCACCTCAAATTGGCTCATTGATTGAAAACCTCCATGAGGCAATCGATGGGTTGGAAAAAAAAGAGAAAAAGGAAAATATCCTAGGTGAAAACCTTATTTGAGGAATCTAGGAAGACTTACTAGTTGAAAACCTGCTTGAGGCAACTAGTAGGACTAGAAGAAAAAAAAAAAGAAAAAAAAATCCTTGCTCCATGTATCTCTTTGATGAATGTAGGTGCTCGCCAACATCTACAAAGAACAAAAACAAGTTTCCACCAATGAAAGAAAAAATAGGTCAAACATAGTCAAAAAGTCAAATTTCAACTTTCTCTTCCTTTTCTCAAATTCTCCAACAAGGCCAACTCCATTCCAATCCATCACCCTCATCTATTTCCACCATCCACCCATAAATCTCAAGCTTTGTCCATTTAGTTTGCTTGTTGTCCTAAAAAGCTACAAGAAGACTTTGTTTTACTACACGAAACAAAAATACATAGAGAAGAAATTTGTTTTTTCCATAACTTGAAAACCATGCATCCATTTGCCAACATGTTTCAGGGGGATATGCATACAGATGATTGTAACATGCTCAAGTAATTTCAGAAAATTCCAGTCCACAGTTATCTAGAAATCAACCTCCATCACCTACAACGATTTTTTCATTTTCTCGATATCTGTGCATACATTTAAAAGTTGGTTTCATATGGAGATGCATATGGATGGTGGTAACACGCCAAAGAAATTCCAGCAAATTCTAGTGCATGGTTTCCAATAAATTGACCTCCATCACCTTCATCCATTTTTATTTTTTCTCGAGATCCATGCATAGATTGACCAAATTTGTTTATGGAGAGTTGAATAATGATGATGGCAAGATTATTAGAAAGATTCATGTAAATCCATTCTACCGTTTGGGAGATATGGGAAAAACAAGTCTGCTACAACAGTTTGTCGTGAATTGCTATATGAGTTTCTTATAGTACTACAGGAAGTTCTAGAAATCTACAAGAAGGTCAAGAAGAAGTTACATGAGGCAATATGATTGGAGAAGTGGTTCAAAAGGTTAGGAATTATTTCGGGAAAGTTGATATAGGTCCCCCAAGACCACTTTGATCAGCCAGACACTCCATCTAACCAAAATCCATCTTCAAATTCCACTCTGAATTACATGGAAGAAAAACATCTCTATGTGAAAACCTCTTTTGAAGCGCCCAGGAAAGGAAACTATGATGAAATCCTCCTTGCAGGTAGACTAGTTGTTTCAAAAAAAAAGGATACAAAAGAATGGAAAGTTTGTTTTTTAGGTCAGCAAGAGGAGGATAAGCACATCATGATAGGGACAAAAGGACATACAAGAGCCATGTTTCAATCAACCCATCTCATATCTTCCTCTATTCACCTATTCTTCCATTTATAAACCCCTCCAACTCATCTTACACAAACTCTGTGTTTTCTACATGATTCCCTGTAAACCTATAGCAGTTTCATGTAGGAATTACAACGACCTTCAAAATCCCTAGAAAGGTAGTTCGAGAGAAAGGGGATGACAAAATCTTGTGTGTCGATGAAAAGAATTTACTCCATCACATCACAACCATTCATTTCATCACCATGTCACCCCTGCATCCATCAAGTAAATCAATTCAAAAGATACAGTTTACAAAACGAAAAAAAAAACAAAAAGAAAATAGAAGAGAGAGAGAAGAGGGAAAGAGGAAGAATAGCCAGAGACAAAATTTCTCACCTACCATTCCCTATCACCCGTCTTCACTCATTCAACCTCCCTTATGCTTTAGAGTTGAGAAAAACTATGAAAGTTTAGGGGAGAGGCAACTAGAGGACATTGTGAATGTATCTTGTAGGAAATCTTGTAGCAGCCTATCCCACAAGGGAAACCACATAGTTTGCAACCATCTTCAGAACAAGGACTCCAAGGATGAAGAAACTCCTCTAGAGCTCAGTAGAAACAGAGGAAGTCATTACCTGCACAACAACAAGAAGACAACTCATCAGCAAAATAAGATCAACAAAAACAAAAAGGAAGTCAAGAAGATGTACCTGAGTCATTAGAAGATGTACTCGTAAAAAAATAAAATCATAATTAGGGTAACGAGTGTGTGAATCTTTTTGTGAATGTTTTTAACATTTATATTATGGCATCCTTGCATGAGAGAGTGATGAAAGTTCTCCAGGTTGTGTCAGACATGTTTCTCCTTTCATATGCTTATGTGAATGGATAGAGAGCTACCTTTCTTCGGTTTGGAAATTCAGGTGTCCCTCCCTTTCATTCAATATGTGGATATACCCCACCATTGAAGGAACTTGATAGTTCTAAATCTAATATTCTTACAAACAGAATAGATGGATCTTGTCCAAATCAAGATGTTGCAATGGTGATTGGAGAGGGAGAAAAAACTCGAGCATTGTTTAGTATTCCTCTTGTGGAGCTTGAAAGATAGTGTATGAAAAGTGGTTTATCTATTTGTGGTGGTAGGGATATAATGTTTTTTAGATTTATAATCTTAGAAGAATAAGAGAACCATAAGAACCAATATCAAGACGAGGATTTCAGGTATGGGTATGACTCTGCAATTAGAGGGAAGCATGCAAGACAAATTGATGCTTATATATAACTGGGAGGGGGAAGGTGGAGCACGGGTGAAGAAAGAAAACAAATACTTTATGATGATAAGGACTATATAGTATTATCATCATCTAGGAAAAATGTCCAGGAGGAATCATCTTTACGATCACGGGTTGAGGAACATGAATTAGTGGATGCCTCTTCCAGTGGAACTTTACCAAAAAATGTTCATGTCGTGATGGTAGAGTCACGTGATGTTCCCCCAAAATTTCAAAATATTATAGGAAATGTCAAGGAAAATTTATTTATCTGATCCTTAACTCATATTTCTCCCCATCCATGTTTTTATAGACCAATTATCAACATCATAAAATGATCTTTTATTTAATAAAGGAGTCCATAGGCTAACAATTTTAGGATATTTCCTTTTTTTTTTTAAATGGACAGTCTTGTCTGACTTTCAAGTACTTGGGTGTCAAACTTGCTGCCAAGCCAATGTTACTCACATGTCAAAATTTTGAGTATGACTTAGGGTTGAGTTTGAATGAGAGGATTTTGCTTAATGTTGTTTAGTCAAGGAAAAGAACCAAATTTAGAGTCCATTTGAAATATGATTCAAGAAGCATAGTAACAGAGTTGGTGAGCTTAATAGGGCTCATCCTTGTCGTGATGTGTTACATTCAAATGGCATGAATG
>APFE031134387.1:8021-23535 GCA_000404065.3 Pinus taeda
GACGTCAGTTTTCATCATTGACTTGCGATCGAAGGATTCCATGAAATGTTCGACACCGACTCATTCATTCACATCTCATGGATTGTGGTGGGTACTTTGAGAACCATTGACATTACTGGTGGTCTCTCTCACACTTGTTAACAGTTTACATCATTGACTGGTAATCAAGTGGTTTCTACCATGTTCGACATCGACTCATTTATTCACATGACTAGAATCGTACCAATTCGGGAAGTAGAGATGAAGACCCTGGATCTAGTTTCCACCATCCAGGCTGCGAGGAGTTTTGTATTCATTATATTGTAGACCAATTATAAACAGATTGTTGCGTCCATACTGTGTCTACACGAGTCTATGATTATGATGTATTATGAAATCATTCTTGTATCAGAGTAATAGTTAGTCTGTTAGTTAAAGTTTTTGATCTGAGTATGGGTATGGAATGCCTACCTCAGTGATGATATAATATTATACATGTATTTTGTGTTGAAAATTGCAGGTTCTGACTGGGCTCTCCACAAGATAATCCTTGAAATGATAAAGTACTTCACCCTTCCTAAATGATATAAAAACCCTAATCTATTACAGGCTTCACACTTTAGGGGGCAATCTGTTACACTAAAATTTGTCACCATGACTATTTGCAGTTAGTATGGTTCCATCAACAGTCATACTATCCTCCTTGACAAGCCTCATACCTCTGCTCTCCATGTCAAAATTCAAGAAAGAGAGAAAGTCTTTAAAATTATATTTATCTCTGGGCACGCAGTTTCTCTCAACCTTACCTGCGTGTACACATCCCAAGCTCATTGTACCTGCGTACTTGTACGCTCTGTAAGTCAAGGGATGGGTGCGTACCCCTGTAAAGGTCAAAATGCGCAAGTTTCATCTTAAAAAAGTTACTTGTGGTCACTTCTAGAGCCTTCTAGAAGAGTGTTTGACGTGTATTGAGCGCCTCCAGATGGTTCATGCATCCCTATGATAGAGGAACTTATCCCATCAAGAGAGGAGCTACCCCATCCAAAAGAGGGAGTATCCCATTGATGTTGGAACTGAATAACTTCCTCTAGACCACTATAAATACAGGCATTGGGCCAGGGAGGGGAGGTTGAAAGCTGAACATTCCAAAGGGTAGATGCTACTGGAATTAGGACTTACTTGTAGAAGCTTGTGAGGAGAGATTCCCATCCTTTCTTGTTTCATTTGGAAGTGGGTGAGCTTGTCAAAGTAGAGGAAAACTCTTGCTGGACCCTGGGAGGAACTTGCACAACACCAAGGCTCAGGTTGTAATGGTTTCTTTTTGTTTCCTTTTAATAGAAATAAGTCCATTCTTCTCAATGATTTGTTGTTAATGAATTTTTTCATATACTCCTTGGTCTATATGTTGAATATGTTTTGTTTTATGAGATATCCAGGTGTTATGTAATCGTTTGATTGTTATTGTATGCAGGTTTCGAAGTGAAGGAGGAGCTCATCTGGATCAACGAAGCTAGACTACTACAACAGCGTTGGATTTAAGGTAGGATCGAAAACACTTGGTTTCTAGTATGATAACGCATGTTTAGAGAAGGATTGCTCTTACTTGTCTTGTTTGTCACTAGAAAGTCTTAGGCTTCTAGGGAGGTTGGTTTTGTCCGCAAAATTAACTCTTTCCGCATGACAGCTTTCATGGCAGTTTTGGAACTATCTCCATAAGATTGTCCATAGCCAAGACCCAAATACTTAGGCCTTTCATCAACCATTATTGGTTCAACAACACCTTATGCATGCTTTCCCAAGCCCTTTCCTTCATAGCCCATCTTGGACATTAGCTTGGAACCTGTGCCTTTAGTATGTTTCTCAAAAGAACCAATACAAGCATTCTCAGAAGAATTTCAAGACAAACTGGAATGGCTTACCTCTTCTTCAAGCTGGTACTTGACTAAGGCTTCTTGGGCAACAAAGAGTTGTGTTTCCAACTCATGCATCCTTTTCAGGTTCATATTTGCAATATGAAATTGTGTCACCATTTCTTGCAGTCTGTCAGCAAGAAACTGCTTCTCTTCCTTCATGGAATTCAGCTGCTTTCTAGGCATGATACTCTTCCTTCCATCCTCATACATTTCTCTCACCATATCCATCATGGTGGACAATTCTTGCTTCATGTCTTCATCAAATAGTCTCATGAAGAGAGCAGAATTTGAGGACCCACTTGTAGAAGTTGTCATTATGCCAATGAAAAAAAAAACTTCAACAAGATAAAAGAGCTTATTTAAGCAACCTCTTGCAACAAACCTCTTGTGCTTTGGATTTCCTTGAGGTCCTTTGGGATAGAAGAATGCCTTTATCCCTTCTCCTTCTTGTCCTTCTTAGACTAAGCTATCAATAGCTTTGCCTTCACCTCTGCAAACTCAACAAATAGTCAGTCTGCAAACAAGCATACAATCAGCCTCTTATTGTTCAAACACCTTTCACACAAGCACTCTTTGCTATGTCAATCAAGCATTTTGATATAACCTTCTTAAAGGTGTGGTTAATCAATCTTAAGCTTTGATACCACTTGATCTAAAAATGGGGCTCTTAGACTTCTTGTCTAGCTTACAAGAACCTCTCCCACTTCCAAAGCTTGAATATTCCCAAGTCTTTAATGATTAACCAATGCGGAATTAAGAAATGCTTGAAAATATAGGTGTATTCTTGTAGTTGTTTTCAGTTGATTATTTTCTTTAAAATCTTTTGTTTGTGTTGAGATGTGAATGTGCTTAAATTGATATATTAATGCATATAATAGTGAATAATGCAACAGTAAAAACAAATACAGAAGACAGCAAATTAATTAAGAGTTCACCCACAACTCTTGGGCTACATCTCCGTGAGCTCTAGTTAATTCAAATAGACTCTCTGGGATTATGGTGTAAGTATTTTACAAGTCTTTGACTCAACTCCGACTGTCCTACACAAAAATAGTGGGTTCAAACACCATTTAATCCCCTGGCTCTTGAAGCTCTGGCTCCGGCTCTCTGGCTCTTCGGCTCTAGCTTCCTTCTGCCTTCTATTTGTTTACAGATCTCTCTGGGATTTTCACTTGAACTCCAAGTGACTCCCTTGGTTGTCTTTCGCTTCTACACTACTTCTTTAGCTTCTACGTTGCCTCTTTTGCCTTAGCTTCCTGCTTTGGCTTGGCTTTCAGCAATAGAAACCCCAACAACACCTTCAACAACCAACAGCCTTTTACATTCATGGCTTAAAATCCAACTCAACATTGTCTGTTGGTTTCAGATTCTTGTCTCTTGGTCTTCCCAGCCTCTGTCCACTTTGAATCCCTCTTCCAAGCGTTATACAATCATTACTTAATGCTTAAAGGGCAGGTGGCCACTATTTCTGTAACGTAAGAATGCCTCGGGACTCTACAGCTCCTGAAACAACTGCGCTCTATTAACACAGTGAAAATGTATTTTAACGGAGGAAATCCACTAAAACTTAATGTATCGGACTTCAAACATTCATAACTACACCCTATTCTCCCATCGGGTCCACCTATTGGTCGTTGTCGCTTATCACAATGGCTATGTCCCTTTGTATTTTGTTAAATAATGAAATATGCATAAATACATTGAAAAATGGCATTTGGAGGATCTCAAATCTTATGAGATAGCACTTATTTTTCCAACGGGTCTGGCTGATCGCATCACATATATATAACATATGTGGCCCTGCTCCAATGTGTTGTGCCGATG
Organism: Pinus taeda; assembly: GCA_000404065.3. Lineage (NCBI taxonomy): Eukaryota > Viridiplantae > Streptophyta > Pinopsida > Pinales > Pinaceae > Pinus > Pinus taeda. Next base: position 11,738 of record APFE031134387.1, read on the forward strand.
CGATACTACGATGCGACAAGTCGCAATTTTCAGATTGCACAAGTCTGAGGCCTCTTCATATAATAGGGTCTATGCTAGTGTTGACTGCGATCACCGCTTGATCGGCCCATCATACATGGGAAAGTCACCTGGTCACGAGTCTTGGTCCTTTTCCTTTGTATTTAAGTGATGTGATAAGGTGCAATCACATATCGCAAGTCCTCATGCCTATGGTTAAGTCCTTCCATTGGTTATATGTAATGTGATAAAGTGGTAATTGCATATCGCAATGCTTTAAGGCCTATGGTTAACTCCTTCTCTTTGGCACAATGGCGATGTGATATTTCCACTTTGACCAATCAAACAGGGTCAAGTGGCCCAATCTCGGCCTGCCATGTGTCAGTTGTGGATTAGGCAATTTTCATTTTGCAATAACTCCTCCTTCTGGAGTCCATTTTTTCCCATTTAAGTTGCGGTGGATTCAAACTGAAGAGATCTCTAAAATGAGACTATTTCTGAGAGCAGCCTGCGATTTTCATTTTCCTCTGATTTACAAAGGATTTGTTCCATTTGGCACCTTTTACCTCTTGCATGAAGTATTTTAGACTTAGAGGTTTATCCAGGATCCATTTTTGGATTAATTGCAAAAGCCATTTTATGTCTATCTTCTGGTGCAATTATGATCTGATGGTATCCTGAAAAGCCATCTGTGAAATAATAGGCCTCCTGTCCTCCTACATTGTCCAATACTTCATCTGTAAATGTTGTAGGGAAGGCTTCATGTAGGCATGCATCATTCAATTTCCTTAAGTCAACACAAATTATGATTTCCCCTTTTTCCTTCTTTTACTGAACCACCATGGGACTTACCCATTCAGACTCTTCGACAGGTTTAATTATCCAAGTTGCTAATGTTTTGTATAATTATTCTTTCACCTTATTCTTGTATTTAGGATTCAATTTATAACGTTGCTACTTGACAAGCTTCGTATCTAGCTTCAGAGGAATCCTCATGACTCCCAAGTCTCCTAATATGCCCTTCAAATCTGAAAACTTAGTAGGGAACAACTCCTGATATTCATGCAAAAGATCTATTATCTTGTTGATTGTGTCTTCATCCCAGTAATCTCCTATTTTTGCGTACATCGGTTCAACCTCTGACCTTATATCCACTTTCCTCATCTTCAATGTTTTCGTTATATCAAGCATCTCTATCTCAGGTCCATTTACTTCGTGATGACCTTCTGATTACTTGATGTCAATATTGCAAGGATCTTCATCATCTTTAGCCATGAGATTATATAATTCCATTACATTACGTATATGCGCAACCCAATCATGTTGCTAGATAGCTAGAAATTAATTTTCAAAAAATATCTTTTTAACTATATTTGTAGTTACATCTATATGTTGACAATCATTTTCAAATCTGAATGTCATTATAAACCCATCAATCAGTTCTTCCCAACTATCAGTACCATGTCGAAGCTCGATTTCCAGATACCAATTTTGAGGAATTGTCTTCGGGGTATGGATGAAGCCATGCACCCATTCTTCTCATGGAATTTCTCCCCAAGGTGTCATACAGAGCTTTATGTGGTCTCTAAGATCATTTTGGCCGTCATAATTGTCTACGATCTTTGTTTCTACTTGTCCAAACCTTACCCACATCAACATTCTACATTTTTTCCAATCTCCTATATTCTTGTTGTGAGTACCCCCTCATCTAGCAGGAGTATCCCTCAGTGCTTGATCCAAAGCTAACAATATTTAACATTCAAGTGCCCATCTTTCATAATCTCTAAAGAAAGTATTTACATCACCCAAATCATGTACCTCAACTCTCCTACAGTGAAGTGTTTTAATGATCCTTGCACATCACCTCGTAGACACTTCATGCAACTTGTTCTTCCAGTTTCCAATTCCTCTTCTAAATCTAAAGTGCAGGAACTATATTTCTCCCAAGCCAGTTTTCCATCTACAATAGGGTTAATCCATTCTTCTAGTTCTTTTTTTGTTATCTGATAAATGTGTTCGATGTCATCCTCGTTGTACTCTTCTCTGACAGGTTCAGTATATCTCACTCCATCTGTTGGATCTAATAGCACAATAACTCTCATATTATTGCTTTCAAATACCATTTTCCTTTTCTTGAAGTTAATTATAGCCATGTTATCAAATGCCCAATCCAATCCAAATAGCGTGGGGTAGGGATTACTTTCATCCACAATCTCAATCACTTCGAAGTTTGTGGTAGTGCGCACTCCATCAATGCCTATTGGGATACCTAACAATCTTCCTAGAGGGACATTCTTTTGTTGATTCAGCATCTTCAGCTGGATAGTTGACCATTATAGCTTCGACTTACCCATCAATTCCCAAGTTTTCTTTGGCAAGACATTGGCATCAGATCCTAGATCCAAGATATCCTGATCCATGTCGTATTCCCCAATCTGTGCTATAAGCCTCACTTCCTTTCTAGTTCGCTTCTTGTGTCTATGTAGATTATTCACTGTGTGCATCTCACCCTGCAGTACCTCTTTAGGAGCACAAGAGTCTATCAACTCCTATAATCCCTCTACAACCTTCTAATTTCTCAACAACGTCATGCAAGTTTATAAAAAAAGAATTCAAAATATTTAGATCCACATCTTGTGTCATAATCGGTACTATCTCGCAGTTATCCTTCTAAGTCGGCTATGTGGTAGGGGTCGAGGCTCCATCATCCATAGATATTCACCTCGCCTCCATGAATACTTCCTTTTCCTTCAAGATATCAAATGAAAGACCTTTTTCAGTAGTTTTTCTTACCCATTTGGCTTCAGCTTCCTTTTTCCTATTGGATTTATCATTTCCAATCTTAACTCCTCTTCTTGTTACAATTTTGATGCACGATTCATCCTCCCTTGGCTCAACTCTCATCATTTGGATGTTTGTTATGGGCTGCTAGTTTATTTTCTCCTACATCTTCGCAATAAAGACAAGGTATTCTTCTATCACATAATTAAAAGACTTACAGTAACTGTAGGTTTTCATAGGGTTTTGATAGTCTCTTGAAAAGTGTCCTACCTGTCCACAGTTATAACAAATACTCTAGCCACATCCTCAACCAAATCCTCCTCCTCTTCCTCATCCTCATCCTTGAAATCCTCCTCAACCAGTGCGTTGGCCTGGCTCCTCGTGTGTATGTCCCTCAACTTGCGGTCTATAAGTATTAGTAGTGTGCTCCATCATTAAGCCATAACTTTGGTAATTTTTCTCATCATGGCCTACTGATCTACAAAAGTTACAAAACACTTGCTTGGGGGTCTGCACATACTTTTGTAATCGGTAGAAACCTTTAGAGCGATGTTGGTCTCTCGTTCTACAAATCTCGCACCACAGACTTAGGTTTACTGGATTAGGTGCTACACTTGCCAAATAACCTCTGAACATAGGGCATTGATCCTTATAATGACCCTCTACTTCACATTTTGTATGCCATACATATGATTTGGTCTCTTTACCTTTATTGAGATCCTAAAATTGCAAGTTCAAATTGTCTAGCTGAATATGTATCTTATGTACTCCTGCATGAGTATCCCTAATCGGTGAAGCTTCTAGCTTCATCACAATCTCCAATGCCTCAGCTTGAGTCGCGATCTTCGGTGGTGTCAAAGGTAACCTAATATGTGGCAGTAGTGTGGCTATGAACCACTCTTTATATTGTTCTAGGGGTATATTAAAGCTTACTTGACCCGTCAACACCTTGAATCGTTGATCCAACTCCCACACAGATTTAGTCGATATCTGTTTGATTTCTTTTAGCTCTATGATGCACTATGATTCTGATTTCAGCTTCTTGAATTATGATACCAATTATTTCTTAATTTCATCCAACGAAGCAGTCAGGTTAGTCACAAAGTCTTTCATATACCAAGTTAGCGCTCTTTCTCGCAGCAATGTGATGAGTTGCACCTCATTTACAACATCAGTAGTGATCTGTCTTTTTTTTCCATACTACATCAACTACAAACTAGAATTGATCAGGATCCTCTTATCCTAGTCCTTTAAAAATAGTCAGCTTAGTGTCATCGACCATTCTCCTTCTTGGGGGGCTAGGTGGAGGGGAAGGATTTGGGGATGTAGGAGAATTATGGGGAGGAGGGTGGGGTGTAAGGGGGGTGGATGGATGGGGAATCCCAAAGATGCCCTAATTCGTCTTAACTCCTAACTTCAACAACCCTTCAGGACGGGCGGAGGAATGTCATGAGGTTGTAGGGTTACTTCTTTCTTCCTCACTCTTAGATTCTTCTAACAAGGGGCTATCGTCAGTTTCAATAAAATTCTTCAGATCTATTCTATATCATTTTCCACATCATGTAGACCCTGGTTCAGGCTTATCTCATCTTTGTCCAAACATTAATCTAATTTCATTCACAGAATCCACTTTTCACATAATAACATCTTAATATATAGATTAAAAGATCTTAAGAACTTACTTCATGGTCCTTTGAAAAATCTTCATTCAACTTCACTATAGGACATGATTGCATCTATCGTGAACTCAGTGATAAATCCTCCCAAAATGTTATCAATCCATAAATCAACAACCCATGAGATACAGTCACTGCCATTCTTGAGTCGTTGTATCAATTCAAGGTTCACTCCTTAGGTTCATTGTTCTTGATACAAGTCTTATGCTCGGTCAACTTAGATACCCACTCATGAGAAAATAATTCCATGAGCTAGGTAGTGATAGGATAGATGTTTTAAATTGATTTTAGTTCATCAGGAATAATTTTAATTCATGGGATTACCATTACATTATGACAAGGTGATGCTCAAGAGAAGATAGAGAGAAAAAATAAAGAAAAACTTGCAAAGAAGAAGAACAAAAGAGAGTTATCATGGAGACATGAAACGGTTCATGAACCAAAACATAAAGAAAACATCACATGAGACTTAGAGGATTCCAATGTTGATTAAAGACCCTTTTGAGGGTGAATATAAGCAACAAACTAGATCTTTCATGAAGATACATCATAGATCAGATCTATCATAAAGAATGCAAGATGAAGCAGTAAGGAAGATAGCTTGTCATTGCCACCTCATCATGAAGTCCATGTAATCATTCTCAAGTTATAACTTGTACAAGTGTCATCATAGTGGTCAATGTATGTCCATGTGTCATGCCACATCATCATGTGGAGTGTAATGATATATTTTCGAATAAAAGGAAAAAATATAATGTGTGAAAGTCGAAGAGTCATATGTGGAACATGAAGAGTCATATAGTCATATATGGACAAAGATTTTATAGAAATCCAAAAGTCACTTAGAAGTTCAAGAATTGTTTAGAAGTCCAAGAGTGGTGAGGGTAATCCAAGAGTGATGAGGATATGAAAGGTCATTCCTATTATTATAAAATCAACCTCATAACTCAAGCAAAGGGATTTTGGAGGCTTAAACTTTGGAGAGCTATTATTGGGTTCTCTACTTGGGATAGGAGAGAAAACTATTCTTTGGAGGAGGAAGAAGTGACTTAATGTTCCACTAGTGGAACTAGTGTTCACCATTGTAATTTATATACATGGATCTCTCACCTCATAAATGAAGTTGTATGAGACAACACATTTTCATGCATGCATTGCAAATGTTTTAGGACTATTCTTGGGATGTTGACAGCACATGTTGTGTTCATATGTACTGGAGAAATTGAACTATTTCAGTGGCTTTGGTACTCATCTTGTTGAATGTGTGTTGTATTTTCCCTAATATCATTGTGCGAACTACTTCTCTAATAGATATTTTCATGCTCTCGTGTGCCTCTTCTAGGATAATACTATTACTTTCCTCATAAAAACTCACCTTTTGTCTCTCCCTATGAAGGTTTCCTTTTACATCCTACAATTGGTGCTTCACAATGTCATCTTACTTGCTTATTCAAGGTTTGTGTACATAATCTCTTATGTTATCTGTTGAAACCAATACGAACCTTTGTGTTTTGGTGTCCAGGTCGATACTCCAGATGGGGCTCCTAGTCCAAACAGTGTAAGGTCTAATTAGGACTTCACATCGGGGATACCCCCTATATGTTGGTGATATCTAGCCCCGTCAACATTTTGGCGCTAGAAGGAGGGCCAGAAGACACATTGTGCCCTTTGAGATTGTGTTTAAACTCTTATATTTAATGGCTAATCCTAAAATCATACTCCCGGGGTGTTTCTCTAGTTTACGTCCACCAGGCCAACTTTTAATCCCCGATGAGCCTCTTTATGACCTTTCTCAATTGAAATTTGATGGTCAGGATGGAACATCCTTAGCCGAGCACATTTTTTATTTTCTGAAATTTTGTGAATCTTATGAAATCAATGATGAAAATATTGCTTGTGTTTTTTTCTTCCTCACCCTTGAAAGTCATGTTAATCGATGGTGGAATACCTTACCATCTTCTTCCATCCATTCTTTTTATCAATTCCTCAAGGAGCTTCATCAAGATTTTGATAGGTATGATTACTAAGACATTTTAAAAAGGATCGATCAACTTAGAATAAATCCAATTAATCAATTGAGGATTTTTCTAATAGATTCCTTCACTTATGTTGTTGGTTTCCTTGGGAAAATTTGGATTGGGATTTCCTTAAAAGGAAGTTTGAAAGTTTGGTTCAATATATTTACTCGATGAATCTAAACCCCTTGATGTTCATGTTCCCTAAACTTTTGTAAATTGTGAGACGCCTCTAATTCCAAAGGAGGAACCTACTATTCCTTTTGTTCTTTGTCTTCCTCCTTTTCTAGTACCATTTCAGGTGCCTCCCTGTAATAATGTTGAAGTTGGGAAATATACAAATCAAACTTCTAATCCATCTTCACAATCTTCTCCCACTTTCCATGATTCATATCCAATGGAGGAAACCTTGGAATGGTTCATGGAGCCTCATGTGAAGGTTAATCCTCCTATTCCTCAAGATGATATTAGCACTCATAACTCCAACCATGAATATGATTTAAATTCTTGTTATCCTCCATCATCTCTTTCTCATGATTCCTTGCCCCTTGTTTTTCTTTATCAACCTATTCCAAATTAAAACAAGGATCAGGTGCAAGGTAGTCACTCTTCACAAGTACAAAAGTAGGAAGGAGAGGATTCTTTCGATCTTTCTTTTCTTTTTCAAAATCTTCCATGTCAAGATAATGTTCTCTCGTCCTTGGTTGATTTTGAATCCACCAATATTGGTGATGAATCAAATAAATTTAATTTTCTTAATCATTCTGAAGTCGTGGAAAACCTTCATTCTACTATTTCCGATATCATTATTGCATGTAATGATGCTTTCCCAAGCGCACCATTTAATCTTCTAGTTTCTCAAGGATATTTTGATTTGAAAGATTTAGATATTGAATTTGTTTCATTTAAAGAAGATGTCATTATGGAAACTTCCTCTTCACTTCACTACCCCTTGTGTTCTAGTTTTTATAATGTATTAACTTGCAAACAAGATACCACATGTTCTTTATGTTCATCATCTAATGAATTGGATTTTGAATTAACACAAGATAGTGAGGTCATCCATGATGAAGAATAAGGTAAAAAGCTTATCAAATATATTTTCCATTCCTTATCATTTCCAATTTTGCACAAAGAAAATTCTTCTACCCAAGTTACTCATGAGATTTGTTCAATTTTTCCACCCTTGGATGTGCAATTAGAAGAATCATTTCACTTGGGTAATTTGTTTGTTGAAAATGTAAATTTTGATCAAATCAGTGACATAGATGGTTTTCATTTGGATAATAGTGACCTTGTTGAAATTACTTATGGTAGTTGTCCATACACCATACATGATCTAATCCAATATTCGATATCTCATTATATAATCCTGGAAATTTCCAAGACTTATCAGGAATTTGAGGCACTTTGTAACAACCCCAGGTTAAAAGATTATGTAATAAAGTTAATAAAGGAAAAATAAGACCAATGTCATGGGACACATATTCCAAGTTAAATTTTGGGCAAAGTATCCTAGTGGGCATCACTTGTTGTTTATTATGGCTAAGGGGGATTAGAAAAGGCTTTGAAATGGAAAAAAGGCATTATTGGCATTTATTTATGAAAAGGAAGGTGAAAGGTCACAGGTTGCATGTGAGGAGAAAATTGAAGGAAAATAGAGGAAAAATTGAGAAATTAGAGGGATCAGTAATAAAAAGGATTCAAAGCATCATTTTGGGACCTTTTTTTCACTTTTGTTGTGGAATTAGTCTCAGAGAGAAGAAGAGCACTAACAGGAGAAGGAAAGAAAGCGAGCAAGGAAAGGACAAGGAAAGCAAAGGGAAGCAAGGATCAAGCAAGGAAAGGTTGGATCAAGCAGCTTCAGTGGGAATACATTTAGGTAACAAGTTGCATGTATCATTTCCTAGTTGGCTTTCACATGCATTGTATATGCATGTGTGTATTTGGTTCATTTCTTGTCATTGGCATGGGTTTTCCTAGGTTTCAACAGTGGATTTTGCCTTGCCTTGCCATTTTTGGATAGTCATGATGTGATGGGATTCATTCTTGGTTGAGCTTTGGATTGTCGAAAGGTTTTGGATCTAGGTGAGGTGGTCTCAAGAAAATCCCAAGGGTTGGGGATGGAGACGGTTTTATTCGGAAACCCCTCAATAGGTGGTGGAGACAAGAAAATTCCTAAGGGAATGGTGAAGGAATTTTGAGGTATCCAAGCTCAGTTTGGTTCTGTGACCTGAGGATGGGTTTAGGTGAAATCACGGTAGTGTGATACTAGAGGTGGTTTAACCTCTAGATTCCCTTTGTTGTTTAAGGATTTGTTTATCCCATGAAATCTCACATTCATGCTTGGAATATGGAATGGGGGTGATTGGCTAAAAGAAATATTTGGTTAAGCCCAATCTATGGTCGGGAGGTACGTGAAAGTACCTGACTTGGTTGGTTTTTGAATATGTAAATAAGATCTAAGTTCCTCAACTTGTATCTTATGAGTAAATGTACGCATTATTATGTGGATTTAATGGTTTTTCTATCAATATTAGTTATCTGGTTATATGTTGGATATAAGCATGGTTTTAAGACAGATCCAAGTTATGGAAATTATCATGTTTGATTGATAAAATAATGATTATTTAATGCATGACTTAATAGATTTTATTGCGGTTATTGTGGGAGGGAATTATTCCCTCTAAGTAAACCTTAGATAAGTTTCATATCTCTATGCTCAGATATGCATTCATGACCTGTAGGTTGCATGTTCATCATGTGTTTGATGGAATGAATGTCATGGTTAGGATGGGCTAGAGTGGGTCCCTACTTAAGTTTTGAGTTAGAATATTTATCATTGTGATATTAATATTTTCTATGTGTTTCCTTAATTTTTAGGCATAGGTCCGGATCCTAGCCCTAAAAAAGTGGTTTAGATCTCACGGTCGTTGGCATTGAACTACCTAAAAAAGACTGCAGTCACTGCAAAGTAGGCCTGTGAGAGGGACTTGAGGGTTCCAATCACATGGATGCCTTGTCATGGGATCCACTGGGGGTCTAGTTCATTGAAAAAGGAAGTTAACATAGGGGTTGGACACCAAGGATGGTTGGTTAGCTCTTGGGGGTCCTTTAGCACCTAAGGGTAGTCAAGCAAGTTTTGGTTTGTCGATTCCATTTCCTTAATGTCATATAGGAGGGTGAGTCATGTCATAGTAGCCCTCAACTCTTGTTTACCTAGGACAAGCCGGTGAAATTGGTTAGATATGGAAGGAGGAGTTTACACAATTTAACTTTTGTTGACGGTTATCTTAGGTTCTCATGACTCTTGTAAGATCCCTGAGCTAATTCAGATTTGGATTCTCACAAGATTATTTTCTTTGCATGGTTTCACTAGATGTAAATCCCTTCTTGAAAGATGTTTGTTATTTTGGATACATCTCTTTCAACTTTCAAGATTTTGTCTCCGACCAAATTGAAGATTATGTTTCAATTGATCACCCTTCATGTATATTTCTTGTATCAAAATTGGGTTTGGATTATATACCTTTCATGGATGTACGAAGCTACAAAGTTGATCGTTCTAAAGATTATCTTTGGATGAAGGATTCATACATGTCACATTTTTTTGAAAGTAGTAAGCTCATAATCCCTCTTGTGAATATTATGATACTATCTATTTTCTTCATGGCACTAGATATCCTCTTTAGTGTCAATGAATGCTTGTTTCTTGGCTTAAAACACATGTGGAAAAACTTGAAAAGGAAAATTGTGATGATGAACAATGCTTGGCCTATCTGTTGCCTCTTCTCTTTCTTGGGTTTACATATCTTTAAAGTCAATGATGTATGAATGGAAAATATGATATAATCAAATGGAAAACCTTTGGCTAAGATACAAATCCTATATCTATTCTAGGATCCTCATTCCTCAACTCAATATTGTAAGTAAATAGTTTTTTTCTTCTTGTTAATCCAGTCAAGTTGAGAAAGGATAAGGAGAAAATCAATTAACAAGAAAACCAATATCAGAGGTCTATAAATAATTCTCTGAAGGGGTAACCTACTATGTTTTCAATAACTCGGGATCCCTCTTCTACCCGTTGAAGATAATAAGTGTCAAAGCACAGTCCTATTAAATAAATAAATAAAGGGTGAAAGAAGAGAAAGGCTTCCTATGCAGGTAGGTGAAGCAAGTGACTTCTTCGAGGTATTGTCTAGGCTCACTAGCAGCAAAGCAATGCTTGTCCTCCTATATTTACCCCATCAGGGTACTATCTAGGCTAGCTAGCTGTAGAGAAACACTGGAGATGAAACTCTTACTCTGAACATATTAAATTTGTCGCACATAGTACCCTTTCCTAGATCGAAACTATTATGATTTGGCAAACCTTGATGTGTGTTTAACCGAGTAAGGGGAATGGAGGGGACTATATTTTTAATTTGGTTAAGTAGGAAAGCCAAGGTAATCTACAAGATGAATCAATACTTCTTGAAATACGAAGACCTTGCACTTAGAGAACTAAACCTAACAAGAGCAGTTGGAGTTCTACCAGTGTGTCACCAAGTGTTTTCACTGCGACCAACACCCTCCAAAATTTTGACCCCACTTTAATTTGGGAACCTACTGAGAATCTTATGGTATGTCATCCTATGGCCACTCCATTTCCATTTAATGTTTTGTAAAACTTTTAAGCTATCTTCCTAGTTTTAACCCTCAATTCACTTGCACACACATGCTCAGTCTTTGATGAGTTCATGAGAACACTTCCTTCATGCAAGCTTGAACAAGCATGGCACCATCCTTCAAGACAATTCTTGTGCGATGTTCAAATCATATCAATAATAAATGAACACTTTTGTTGATAGTCTCCCTCACCTTGGTTGAGATTGTACTTCTATTTTTGTGAGTGTTCTCAATTGTCACTTTTGCTCGCCTATGTATTCATAAGTTTTGATTTCACTTTCACAGTTGTTAATTTTGCTTGATTTTTCCTTAACAAGTGTCATACTCATGTTATCTTCACTCTGGCATGTGTTTCCTTCAATTTATTTAACTTTTACAAGTGTCAATTTGTTGTCCTTTCAAGGTGTGATTGTTGTTCATGATCCCTGTGCATTCCCTTGGCTAACATCAATGGAATCCATGTTTGATCTATGATCGGATGCATTTCTATATTTTACTCCATTAGTCTCACACTTAGCCATTTTGAAGCCCTTTCTTTGTCCTACTATTCAGCACACGTTGTAGAGGCATTAGCCTTCTTACTATTGGGTTGTGTTATATTCATTCCACGACTAGCCCATGTAGTTAACCGGGGGATTAGAGGGGGGGGGGGGGCCCCCCT